>OW796119.1:415000-612590 GCA_941860345.1 Chrysodeixis includens | reverse complement strand
TACAATGGCAATCTACGCCTTTTTTTTGTTTTTTCTTGGGAAATCATCAAAATGACCCCGCCCGCTGTGGGTGCAGCGGGAGGGAGTGTCAGACTGTTACTGATTAAAACCCACTATGTTCCTCTTAGAGACCTTTGGGTGCCGGGCGAGCGGTAACTCTTAGGAATATGCCGCAGCCCCGGCAGGGGAATCTACACCTGCGTGTGCGTTTTAAAATATATAAAACTTCCCTTTGAAATTAAAGCAGTCACTTTGACAGCAGACAATGTGTGTAATATGTAAACGATAATGAATTGTCCCTATTCCTTAATCTTACAAAACTATAAGACCAGTTAAAATTACTGGTGCTAAGTCTGGGAAAGTTTGTTTTGTATAGATTAGGATAGTAAACATACAGTATGCAAAAAAGCTAACCAAATGCCCAACCAAAACCAAATGTTTAAACTTTGGTTATTGAATTGACTTACTCTTGAGGAAGATCATTACAACTTTTTTCTAGACAACTGATAAATTATACCCAGACACTGAACAAATGATCGTGCGCATTACATAAACATTTATCCTGGGTGGGGATCGAACCCACGACCTCTGGTACAGCAGTCAGGGTCACTAACCACCAGTGGCGAAGGGTCCATATAACTCGATTCCTACCGGCTTCCCTTTTGAAATATGGCAAATACTAAGATTCAGTTTATTTAAGTATCAAACAAGGCCGGGCGCAACACACGAGAGGCTTTAAATTTTAATTTAAATTATTATAGAAATATCAACTATAACTATAATAATTTAAATTAATAATGTACGTGTATAGCCTTTGCTTGAAAATAACAATAAACGCCTAAACTTTTTTTTTGAGCAAAACGCATGCAATAAACGCCTACAACTTTTATTGTAAACCCACGATTCGCTTTACCGGTTAAAAGGTAAGCCGGGACTCAATTCGGGAATCGAGTACATCTACTTCATAGTGCGATCTCTTTTACTCCATTGAGTAAAAGTGAGACACTATGTACATTGACACATTGAACAACCGCGGCCAATAAGGACTTAGGGAAGCCGGTGCGAAGCGGCTTATGACAAAGACAGAAAATATAAATGCGTACGCCAGAAAGAGATGCAATATGAACTTCGTACGTCAACTGAACATGACAGCTGACGTTTACGTTCGCGCTAATATTATAAAAGTTTTATTTACTTTCGCCGGTTCATTTGCATTAGATTAGGTGTATTCGTATCATAATTTAGAATCTTATAGTATTATTACTTGTGATTGATCAGTGTAGTGATAGTGCAGTAAAAACAAAATTACATCATTTCAGTGTTATTGTTTGGTTATCGTCTATTCGAATAAATATTTAGGTAAGTCAGAATTACTAAGATCGTTGATTTAGTTTGTAGATATATTAGAAAGTAGTTATTTTTGTTATTATTAAGTAAATTCGATAATATAGCGGCATTAGTGAACGTAGAATGCTGTCTAACAGATTATTTGCTGACTGAGTAAAAATCTTTTTCAAAGTAGAGTTTTGAAAAAGACCTGACATGATTTGAATTAATTACAAATGCAAACATTTTAACAGTTCTTTGTACGACAAAATATCATAGGCTCACAGAAAGTTTTAAATTAAATAAAATGTTCTGTTTGCTTTGTAATTCTCAGATCCAATACTCAATATCTTATTTCATTCCACATAGTAATATAGATCAAAATTTGGACCCTGTCTGTAGGACAAGTTAGTAGTAGATATGCACAGCATAGTATACATATATGTGGGAAGGCTTAAAATATTGTGTTTATAGTTTCTATATTTATGTACTTATACTATTTGTATATTATTGTTATATAATATAACATTACAATCTTCTCAATATGACAATATACATATAAGTAATTTAGAAGTGTTGTATATTGTTGTTTTGCAACTTAACAACAATATAAATATTCATTTTTTAATTATAATATGCACTTAAGTCCATCTTTATGTGGCCACCAACTATTATATATTTTATATTCTATAATTTAGTTGCATTTTATTTTTTAGTAAACATTTTAATTTGTCTATCAGTTAGATATTCATTTATTGTACTTGTACTAGCATTTTGATTGTAAAAAGGTTTTAAATTATAAATTTTTACTGTATTTCTCTTATTTTTTTTTTATTTTCAGGGTGTTTATAATTCTAGTAGTGAATAGAGCTGCACAGGGTTTAATGCTCTTATTAATTCATCTAAAATACATGTTCAGACAAAAAAACATATCCGTACTTGTTGTTTATCGTTGCATGATAATAATGAATTTTTGGACGGGCTTCCCTTTTAAGAAAATTCACCCTTCGCCACTGCTAACCACTAGACCAATAGGCCAGCTGAATATTGTACAGAGTAGGATAGGTAATATCGATATCGTTATTACCGATAAGACCGCCATAAATTGTACCCTTACTGTACATAATTTACTTTTACCAGCTGTAACTACGGTACAATAAAGTGTATTCTATTCTATTCTATTCTATACAGTTTGTTATAAAGCTAGTAAAATAACCAAACACCCGTATCCCAGGCTCGGGCACACTCTCCGCTTCGAGGCTAAGGGCGCGGTGCTCGCGAAGGACGCGTCCACGAAGGGCGACGACTGGTTCGACATCTACGACCCCAGGAACCCCCTCAACAAGAGGAAGCGGGAGAAAACAGATAAGAAGAACAAATAAATGTGTGGAAATTACAAGGAGTTTTATTTGTAGTTGTTTTAGATAGAATATCAAAGTTTTCCAGGAATTTTATACAGCGCCATCTAGTCTCATTCTTAGGAAAGCTTGTATTATGAGTACTAGACAACTGATAAACATACTTTTAAATACTTATCATATATATCACAGATAAATTACACCCAGACACAGAATAAATAATCATGCTCACTACACAAACATTTATCCTGAGTGAGAATCGAACCCACAACCTTTAGTATAGCAGTCAGGGCTACTAACCACTAGACCAGCAGGCCAGTCGAAAATTGCATAGAATAGCATATAGGATCCTTTTTAATAGTATAGCAAGCAGGTTTAATAGCATAGTAAACATACAGTTTGTTATAAAGCTAGTAACCAAATAAATATAGAACAGTATTAATACAGTTTGTCTAAAAGCTAGTAAAATGTCCAAATGCCCGTATCCCAGGCTCGGGCACACTCTCCGCTTCGAGGCTAAGGGCGCGGTGCTCGCGAAGGACGCGTCCACGAAGGGCGACGACTGGTTCGACATCTACGACCCCAGGAACCCCCTCAACAAGAGGAAGCGGGAGAAAACAGATAAGAAGAACAAATAAATGTGTGGAAATTACAAGGAGTTTTATTTGTAGTTGTATTAGATAGTTACAAAGTTAAATGATACATTAAAGATGATTAGAGTAGGAGTTTATCCCCTATTCCATTAGGATAACAGTTTTTGTTGGTCAAAATGATTTTTATGTATTACACGACTTTCAAACAACGCCATCTAGACTCAAAGTAAGTAAAACTTGTGATATGAGCTTGTGCTAGACAACCGGTAAACGTGATTATATATTTCTAAATACATATTATAGATGATTTACACCCAGACACAGAACAAATAATCATGTTCATCACACAGAAATTTGTCCTAGGTGGGCATCGAACCCAAGACCTTCAGTAAAGCAGTCTAAGTCACTGGTTCAAATTACACATGAACATTTAATAAGTAAGAAAATTATTGTAAAATGTTGTACAAATTGAAGTAATAATAAACAATTTATTTATTTTAGTCTGTGTCACTAACCACTAGACCAAGAGCCAACAGGCTAGCCAAATATTGTATAGAGTAATATAGTTAACATACAGTTTGTCAAAAAGCTAGTAAAATGTCCAAATGCCCGTATCCCAGGCTCGGGCACACTCTCCGCTTCGAGGCTAAGGGCGCGGTGCTCGCGAAGGACGCGTCCACGAAGGGCGACGACTGGTTCGACATCTACGACCCCAGGAACCCGCTCAACAAGAGGAAGCGGGAGAAAACAGATAAGAAGAACAAATAAATGTGTGGAAATTACAAGGAGTTTTATTTGGAGTTGTTTTAGATTGCGTTTTAAAGTTAGGTGATACATTAAAGATGATTAGTGTAGGAGTTTATCCCCTATTCTATTAGGATAACAGCTTTTGTTGGTCAAACTGGTACTTTTGGTGTATTCCACGGCTTTCAAACAACGCCATCTAGTCTCAAACTAAGGTAAGCTTGTGATTATATGAGCTTGTGCTAGACAACCGATAAACATGCTTATTTATATTATTTCTGAATACGGACATTTTAATTAATATATTACACCCAGACACAGAACAAATAATCATGCTCATCACACAAACATTTATCCCGGGTGGTGATCGAACCCACGACCTCTAGTATAGCAGTCAGGGCTACTAACCACTAGACCAACAGCCAACAGGCTAGTCAAATAGTATAGAATAGCATATAGCAAAATTTTTAATAGCATAGCAAGCAGGTTTAATAGCATAGTAAACATACAATTTGTCAAAAAGCTAGTAAAATGTCCAAATGCCCGTATCCCAGGCTCGGGCACACTCTCCGCTTCGAGGCTAAGGGCGCGGTGCTCGCGAAGGACGCGTCCACGAAGGGCGACGACTGGTTCGACATCTACGACCCCAGGAACCCGCTCAACAAGAGGAAGCGGGAGAAAACAGATAAGAAGAACAAATAAATGTGTGGAAATAACAAGGAGTTTTATTTGGAGTTCTTTTAGATTGCGTTTTAAAGTTAGATGATACATAAAAGATGATTAAAGTAGGAGTTTATTCCCTATTCCATTAGGATAACAGTTTTTGTTGGGCAAACTGGTATTTTTGGTGTATTCCACGGCTTTCAAACAACGCCATCTAGACTCAAACTAAGTAAAACTTGTGATTTGAGTTTGTACCAGACAACTAATAAACTTCTAAAAACATACGTCTTATAGATAACCTACACCCAGACACAAAACAAAATAAATAATCATGCTCATCACACAAACATTTATCCTGGGTGGGGATCGGACCCACGACCTCTAGTTTAGCAGTCTATGTCACTAACCACTAGACCAACAGACTAGTCGAATATTGTATTCAATGGCATATAGGATTCTTTTTAATAGCATAGCAAGTAGCTTTAATAGCATAGTAAACATACAGTTTGTTATAAAGCTAGTAACCAAATAAATATATAACAGTATAGTCAACATATAGTTTGTTATAAAGCTAGTAAAATAACCAAATGCCCGTATCCCAGGCTCGGGCACACTCTCCGCTTCGAGGCTAAGGGCGCGGTGCTCGCGAAGGACGCGTCCACGAAGGGCGACGACTGGTTCGACATCTACGACCCCAGGAACCCCCTCAACAAGAGGAAGCGGGAGAAAACAGATAAGAAGAACAAATAAATGTGTGGAAATTACAAGGAGTTTTATTTGTAGTTGTTTTAGATAGTGATTTAAAATTAAGTGATACATTAAAGATGATGAGAAATGGTGCCAGGAGCTTATTACCCGATCCCTCACTCCATTAGGGTGTATTCCACGGCTTTCAACCGACGCCATCTAGTCTCAAACTAAGCAAAGCTTGTATTAAAAACTAGATAATTGAAAAACATACTTATATACTTCTAAATAGATACATATTATAGATAAATTACACCCAAACACAGAACAAATGATCATGTTCATCACACAAACATTTATCCTGGGTGGGCATCAAACCCACGATCTCGATCACGATTAAGCAGTCTGGGCCACTAACCACAAGACCAACAGGCCCGTCAAATATGAAAAAAAAACGCATCTTTGTTGAATCCGTTTCTACCAGTGCTAAGCTATGTGTACCAAAGAACGTAGCATAGCACATCTCTGGTGGAATAGCACCCTTAACATTAAAATCGATCCTACACAACATAACTTCCGGGTCAAATCTCGCAAATCTAAAAAAGAGTTACCATACAAAAAATCTCCAAAAATATTAAGACGGCTACCACAAATTTTAACAAGCTGACCATTGTCCGATGTTATAGATAACAGAACCGTGTTCGTAACAAGACGATAAAAGTTAACGAGCCGTGAAACTTAACTGTTAGTTAGATAGCCAATTTGTAAGTTATTGACACAGGTTTAACTATCATAGTTATTTTTTGCGAAGGCCCGTTCAAAGCTGTATTTTAGTTTCGTTGAATGATGAAAGATGGGTTTGGAAATTTGGAAGAATTTGCTGTTCTTTGTGTAAGAGCACGTTGTATTCATTGTTAATTAAAATAATCAGATATCTTGATTTGTATTTAATCAACAAGGTGTGTAATGTATAATGTGATGTAATCCCAATTTTTTTTACAACAACCTTACGGCACGAGTCCCCATTACAAAGCTTAAAATCACATTTCCAGAAAAAGGTCAAAATTTGTCAAAACATCATCGTTCAATCTATCTACAGGGTCTTAAAACACGTTTTCTAAGCGTGGATTCTAATTCTACTTCTCCAATTTATTGAACTAAGGAGTAGTTTGTTACTTGACAAAACAAAATGTAATTCCCATACATTTGGAGTTATCTAAGTATTCATTTTATAATTCTGACTGGCTATAGCCTGCAATCTCAACCGCGGGAATGTCTGCTAAAGCTGCAAAAACATTACTCCCCCTCTGCCGCAATCGGCTAAAGAATAACCCATGTGTTAAACCAAAATGTCTGCTAACTCCATACCAAAATTTATCTAGGCGTTTGAGCGTAAAAGAGTAACAAACAACCATCCATCAAAACTTCAAAATTTTCACGAATTTCTCCACCCGACTAAGTGTGAAAGAGTAACAAACTCCATCCACACTTGCTAACTCTTGTTTCATTCAGAATACCTATTAGTTTAATGCGATTTAACAATAACCTAACCCATGCTACCGTGGAAGTCCTCGGAACAACCACCATCATTACACTGAATCAGTCAGTATTTCAGTAATCCCCTGTTATGCAGCTTACCCATCCACTTCTTAGTATTTTCTCCATCAGATAAAAGCTTAGAACAAAGGTGCGAAATACAAAAGGCTATAAAATCCGCCGGGTCGTTGACTTATGACATGTATAATTGTATATCTCTCGAGGAATAATTTGTTGTTATCTGCAAGCGATCTGATGGGCAGTGAGACGTAGTCGGTGCGAAATGTTAAAGCGAGTAGCCAATATTGCGGTTTTCGTACATATCTTTAATGTCCTCTTTTAGTTAGTCAAGTAGCTTTTGCCCGCATCTTCAAGTGCCTGTCAATTATAGCTGCATAAAGTAGCCCAAGTAGCGTTTGTGATAATCAAGGGTATCAGCTACTTCTGTGACAAATTTTAACAAAATCATTCCAGCCATTTGAGCATAAAGAGGTGCCGAAGTTTCGCCTTTATAATATTAGTGTGATAACGTGGATATCAAAAGCCGAATGAGAACCTACTATTTACTTGAAAATCTATACGTCCTCAGGAATTATCCGATAGATTCAAATTGTTGTAATGTATTAAATTGACAACTTAAAGAGACTCGCCGACAAGTACTGTAATTCTCATACATTTGAAAATTAAACAATCTGGTTGTTGCCGGCCAGAGCCACGCAGAACGACTGAAGCCAGCCAGAGTCGCAAAAAGCATGCAAGAGCGATCCCGGGACTCTGGCTTAGGTAGTAGAAGGGGCCCGGGGTGTTTTTAGTCTATGGGAGTTCGACATATCCCCACGCCAACGTGTGCCTTCGGTGTGGGTCGAAGTCATTTGCGTTTCACCAAAGAAAATAAAAAGGTCCTGGTTATTCCCACGTGGTGGTTTCTCTTCTTAGCACTATGGAGGTTATGGTCAATGGTTGCTAATAGGCATTTATTAAGTAAAGGGTCGATGACTGCATATTACGGCAAAAGCCTTGTTATCCGACGATCGCCGGTCAGAGTTTAAAAGATAGTAGCGATGTGCTTAAGGGTAATATTTTATAGAAAATATCGATAGAGACTACATGCATTTTACTGTTTTTGCTAGGCTTGTACATGCGTGCACACACTGCATGTAAATATCCAACAAACTAGTGAGTCGTATCGTTCAAACGTTGTGGCTAATTTTAATGTAAAATGTTTTTTTTTCGATATATTTAAGTGATTTCTTTATATTCTGTGAACTCTTTTTAATAACTCCTTTTAAGTTTAATTAAGATTTCTCTCTGTCTCTCTGTCGGTTTGTTCCCGCTAGTCTAGTAGTGAAAGGCTTTTCCTATTTTGCCAGGTAGCTGACGCAGTAAGTTCTAACTTAGGCTACTTTTATATTAGAAAAAAAGTATTTTATTTCAGCAAATAAACAAATTAACTTTTTTTTTGTCAAATTCAATGCGGACGTGGGGACAGCAAGTTAAAAACATATAGTCTTACCTGTTTTTTAATATTAAAGTAAGTACTATCGACACTTGCGAAATATCTATCGATAACTTCACACTCATCACTAAAACCGAAGCTATAATTAATTTAATAACAACTTCTCGTCTTCAGATTAAAGATAAAAGCATTGCTAATTACCCCATTCATTGTTATACGATGGCTAACAGGTTGAGTCATTCAACAATATAATGTTCAAGCTTGCTTCTGTCAAGTTTGTTTTAAAATGGCGGGAGTTGACGTAAAATGGCGGATGTTGGAGCAAAGATGGCGGATAGTAGAGCGATTATTGTGCTCTTTAGTATTTTAAATACAGTTTTTATAGCGCAACTTATAATGAATGAAGTGTTACTGCTTTTATAGGGAGTAGGTATATTTTATGGTGTTAAAAAGAGGGGTAAATTACACACATCGGAGGATTGATTCCAGCCTTAGGTACGTGTGGAAAGAGAAGACATGCTTTGCCGACCCTAAATAATAATTGGGATAAGGGCAGGGGAATGATGACGATAAGTGGGAGTCCAAGCTGATATAAAAAAATCCAGTATTTTTATCCGTTGTTTAGTATTATGTGCCGTTATTAGATATTGCTGCTTTTCTTGAATTCAAGTTTACTTACTTTATTTACCACATCTAAAAGTAAGACTGTTGCAGTTGTGGAAGCGAGACTGTAAAGTGCACAAATTCTTGTTCTGCGCAGGGATCGATTCGATTGGATTGACACGTCGCGCACAGAGGTGATTGGCGTGGTGATCACTCAACTATCCGTGCCGTGAAACGTCAAATTCGACGTTTGACGTTCTTAGCTCGTTATTTAAGAGATGTCAATTCCACATATTTCAAACTAAAACAATAGTTTAAAACTTTTACATTTACCCAGTCAAATGTATCTGTTTTATAACATTACTGTCTAAACCGTGGGATAATGTCTGAAAGCCTAGGTTTCTAGTTTAAATGTTAATTACGAAAGCGTTGATTATGCCGTTAGTTAATTAGATTACTGTTAAATACGGTATACTTAGTTGTTTTCAAGATTTTTTGGGAGACTAGAGAAATGGGGCTGAAGTCTCGGTAACTTTCTGTGCTCTGTTTTATTATCTGTCATTTTTTTTTCGTGGGGAGTGGAATGACCCCGCCCGCAGTAGGTGCAGCGAGAAGGAGTGTCAGACTGTTACTGACTAAAACCCACTGTGTTCCTCCTCATCCACATCCCGCAGCCCCTGCAGTCTTCTGTCACTTTAAGATGTAGAGGCAAAATTAAGAATACTTAAATGATTATGGCCTAAATTTAAAAGTTATTATTGTAATTAAGTTTCCAAAGAACTTTTTTTTTATAGTTAAAATACAATGAGCAACTGCACAATACACTGAACTGATAGTCGAGTAGTATAATAATAGGTCACCACGCCAATTACCACTGAGTACGACGTGTCGCGGGTTCGATCCCCCGTTGGACACGAATTGTGCGATCCACAAATGTTTGTTCTGAGCCTGGGTGTGTATGTGCATGTGTATTAAATGTTTGTGAAACTCCCCGCCATTACGAAATAAACTCCTTAGTATATTAAAAAATCGTCCACCCACCACCGCTTCTTAAGCATTCTTGCTGGAGCAGTTTCTTCAAATATCTTTTGCAAAAACCAGTCAAATTATGAGTGGTTTGGCAAATTAGTAGCATACAGATTGATTTTATGATCCTATAAATTGGATCCAATTAAATATACATAGTTCTAATCACTGCTCTGTTTCAATCAATATAACAACCGTTAGAGTAACTTCCCGTTGTTAATTTGGCACACATCATTATTATTATACGGTATCCTTAAAACTATTTCTTAAAGTCTGTTGCATTGCCAATTTTATGTTGTAGAGCCAAGCCTTCCATCGTCTCAGAAAATATTAGCAACAATATAATATTTGACGTATGTAGGTGTAGTTAGGCGACAATAGTAGTCAAAGGATAAGTTTGATGACACTGGCTCCATTGAAGGGCCAGTGTAGTTATCTAGGAACCCTTGCCGCTTATTGTCTATGTTGCATAGAAAAATACTATCAAATAATGTAATAACCACTTAAGAACCTTAAAATATGAAGAAATCATCCCAAAAAATGGTTAAACCTCTTTCTTTACACCAAGTTATACATTTTTTACAACCTTTCATTAAATTAGCAAAAACAGGCAGTCGTAATTAAAACAGAACCGTTGCCAAACTGTTATAGCATTACTGTTATATTTTTTTCCGATTTAAACAAAGAGTTTCTTTACATTCTCATAAACTCGCGAAATGCTTCGTCTGAATAATTCATGAACAACATATAATTATTTGATATGAATACCAGATAAGGTTGGGTTGGATCTCTCTTAGAGTTGAGGGTTCCTTATGCAAAACCTTTCTCTCGAAACGTGTTAGGTCGGCTTTCAGTCTCATCTGATTCAGATGAATAAAACAAGTAACAAACAATATTTTTATAGTAACTTTCGTGAGTGAGATTCATACTTAAATGTTGTAACGGTTTACTCACGCGTATTTATCAGGATAGCCCGACTAGTTTCTGACCCAACCGAAATCTTTTATCATGAGCTGACGCGGCGGCGGTGTCGCGAGTCGAAAGGACTCCGGGCTAGAACTTAGTTAGCTTATGTTAGTTTTACTCGCGGTAGTTTGGAAAAGCGTTACCGTAGCCCCCGACAATAGGGAACGGAGAAGCACTCTGGAGGCGTTAGTCGGTAAGGGTCACACTCCTTCGCCATCCCCAGGGTGAATGCGAAAGGGTGACGTCCATGAGGATTTCCACGGGGTTACAAAAAATGGTGTAATTGATTTAGGCTTACTTAATTCATCAACATAGTAATAAAATGTTTGACACATGTCCTTTCGCATCAATTCAAATATAAAATAATATTTTTGGTTTATACCACTTTTATTAATCAAAAATCCATTGCGTGGTTTTAACATAGGGACATCCAGACGCGGACAGCGACTTTGTTTTATACTATGTGCTGATAATAATGGGTTTTGGGCGTGTCAAAATGGGTTATGGAACCCCAAATATTCCGCCGGTGCTAGGTAACACAATAATTTATCCGCGCGGGGAACTGGCAAATATTTTTTGTTAGATTAGTAGTTACAAGTAAATTCATACCGTTTATGTTACTTAAAAGAATCGTTGAACTAGGGAATGCGTAATAAATTATCTTGGTATAATATAGAGTATTATAAAGTAATATGTTGTTCATTTTGAGGATAAATTATTGCGATTGTCGACTATTAGCGTACATCTGAAGGTTATGACAGCTTTAAAGCTATGATAAGACCGGTAAGCCTAGTGGTAAGACCAAAGGACTACCAAATCCAAGGTCTCGAATTCGATCCCCATGGCGCGCACCTATTTTTCGAATGTAGTGTGCGTTTTAGAAATCCTCGAAAACCGCAGCTCCCGAGTTTCAGAAGGCACGAAAAAGATGTGGCTCCAGCTCCTGTTCTTTCTCCGGTCGTGTCGGATTGCCGTCCCATCGGGTTATGAGAATGCGGGAACAGAGAGTGCACCTGTGTTTGCGCACACGCTTATGCACTGTAATAGCCGCTGTGCCCGAAATCGCTCCGGACAGATTATAAAAAGATTATTAGGTATGCAAATGGTTACCCATCCAAGTATTATCCTAGGTTAGCGCGGTTTACCTTTTTCAATAATAATTATTTTAACTCAATAAGTACATTGTACATATTTAAAAAAAAAAAACAAATCTTATTACACCCAGGAATTATAAACAAAAGAATCATGACAAATATGAGAAAAAAAATAACGTTTTATTTACACAAAGAAACCGTAAAACGTCTGACGTCACGACCGTTATAAAGTTATTTAATTTGTTAGTGATTTGTATGTCTGCTTGTTGCTTCAATGTTTCTATAGTTATTTATATCCTAATTACGGTTCCGTACCCAAAGGGTAAAATGGAACCCTAAAATGGAAACTAAGCCTTCGCTGTTTATCTCCAGGCTGTATCTCATAAACCGTGTTAGCTAGAATGCTGAAATTTTCGCAAATGATGTATTTCTGTTGCCGCTATAACAACAAATACTAAAAATAAATATTAAGGGGTTCCAACAAGCGTATTTTTTAAGCATTTTTTACTCGATCTTAATAAACAGGTACATTAATTGACTAAAAATAAACCGGCCAGGTGCGAGTCGGACTCGCGCACGAAGGGTGCCGTTCTATCATCTAATAGAAAATCACGTTTGTTGTAGGTATACTAATTTATAGTCTGTTAATCTACTTTTTCATTAAGATCGAGTAAAAATTGCCTTAAAATGGGTTGAAGTCATTAGCGTTTCACCTCGAAAAAAAAAAAACAAAAAAATGGGGTTGGATTAGTAATTTAAAAATGCTTAAATTAAACATAAAAATACTACTTTTGAGATATAAGTAGTAACAAACAATATAATATATTGCATTTAAATAGCTGTTGTCTTATGTAAATAGTTTTTTTTTGTGACTACAGGACGTGCATACTTTAGTTTGTTTATCTAATTTATATCTTAATGTATAAATAGATAAAGAAAATTAACATATAGATTACATTAGGTAATTGTCTGTTTTCCGCTAGTTGTCTTCGGAATCCATAGCCAAATCCATTAGCAACATGTTTATAAAAAAACATGTTGCGCCGACCCCAAGTAAAATGGGATAAGGGCAGGAAGATGATGATGACATAATTATGTACTTATTACAATATGCCTTTTCACGTCTTGTTATATTTTTGGTCAATTAAAAATGTGTGAATAACGTTACGGAAAAATCTTAACAGTTCGAATGGAATCCGACATTTTGTTAAAGAAAAAAATAGATGTAGGAGTTTTTTTTTATATTTCTTATGGTTTGACAGGCAGAGCGTGAACTACATTTTTTGTTTCAATTAGTTAGATATTTTATATCTGCCTATAATAAAGTTTGTTTGTAATTGTGTTATAGAGTAAATATTAAGTTAAAAATGACTTTTAGGTAAATGTTTGACTTTTGAATAGGTATAGTAAAAAGTTAACTCTAAAGATTATTCAGTATACCCAGTTTTTTTTTTATTGGGTACTAGGCTTGGTATTAGCTGTGGTATTAGGTAATGCTTTTTTCAATGTGGTCGGAGAATACTCGGTTCGGGTTTTGAAAATTGTTTTTTTTTTTATCTGGGACTGCTTTGGCTTCGTGGTAGGTTGAAAATAATTCAATGCGTGCTTAGAAATAAAATTAAAATTGACAATCTACCAATTTTTTAAACCGAACGATCTTCCCCATCTTGATTAATATGCCAAAATATTAACTAAAATTTAAATAATTTATACTACAGGCAAAGTCCCAGTATATATGCAAGTTTATAACTCCGATTAACAAACTTAGAGTTCACATAAGATGGCAAGGAAGTGTTTTCTGCGCACCAGACCATGACACGGGCACACCCAACAATTTCAGCCACAGTATTTGCAAAACCAAAACCGTATGGACGTGTGCTTTTGCTAACTTTCGAAAAAAAAAAAGTAAAAATTCTTTGCTAATCTGTGGGAATTTTCGCGGGAGGATTTTAAATTTGGAATTGATTGTGCTGTTGTGTTTTGTTCTATCTCGCTTTTGTTTAGTGTTTTTGGTTTATTAGAAAGAGATAGATGTATTTTTGTAGTTTCATTGTTAGATCTTATTGTGTGCGAGTGATGTTTATTGCAGATTTTGTTTGTATTCCATTGCGTTATTTTCAGTTGTAATATTTAGGAATGTTACAACAAAATACGCAATGGAATTGAAACAAAACAATATTAAATTTTTCTTTTACTTAAAAGTAACAATGGGTTATTAAAATCTAAATATAAATAAGTTAAATTATTGTCTAAATAATTGTTTATATCTAATTAAAATGAACGTTAATAATATGAAGTGTTAGCATGTTAGTCTGTTTATCAGTTAAAATGTTGTACATACTAGTTCTGTGCCCGGTTTTGCTTGCGGCGGCCGTGCAAACGTTAACCATAGACTCGCAGCTCGGAACATCTATTGAAGGTAAGATAACTCCAAAAATATATTAAAACTAACTTCAACTTGAGAAAAAATAAACAGGACCAGGAACCTTTCCCCTAATGTTATCCCGTCACTAAATAGCGATACAAATAAGAATTATATCAGACTATAAACGTCCCACAGCTGGGCACTCCACAATCCCTAAATGGGAAGACGATAATCTTCCCATTTTTGGGCATTACATTTCTTTCTATATTATTATGTGTTCGTATTAGAAACACCGACTGTCCTTTTAAACCGAATTAAAAAAGGCGGTAGGTATTTTTCTTAATTCTGCCGGTATGTTTTGTTATCATTTCAAAGAGAAATAATTCATTCTTGACTGCACGGATAGCCGAATAGGTATAGGTCACCACAACAATTACCACTGTGCGCAACGGGTCGCGGGTTCGATCCCCGCGTAGAACAGGAATTTTTGCGATCCACAATTAAAGCTTGTTCTGAGTCTGGGTGTCTCTGTGCATGTGATTTGAATGTCTGTGAAACTACACGCGATTCGAGGAATAAATTTCTTAGTCCGGGAGTAGTTTTAAAAAAAAATTGGCCGATGAACTCGGAAAGCACGCACATGTTTATAAGTTTCTATTATGAACATAACAATTCGAAGGGCCTGTTGGTCTAGTGGTTAGTGACCCTGGCTGCTGTACCAGACGTCGTGGATTCGATTCCCACCCAGGAAAAACGTTTGTAAGATGAGCACGATTATTCGTTCTCTGTGTGTAATTTATCTAAGAAATGTATGTATTAATGTAGCATTTGTCTAGAATACTTATAACTCAAGTTACTTGAGTATGCTTAATTTGAGACTAGATGGCGTTGTGTGAATGTTGAGGAATATTTATTTATTATTATTTAAGCATGTAATGCAGGGCCCTAGATAGTCGAGTTGATTCTTGCAGCTCTATACCACAGAAGGTATCGTTTACCTGTTTTGTTTGTACATAAATCATTAAATAAATAAACAAAATAAGGTCTTCTTACAAAATGACAACCAGTCATTCAATTTATTAAGTTAAGTAGTCGTAAAATTATTATAATTCAGCTATTTTTAACTGCAACGGCGGATATGAGGAAACTGTTATAATTAGTAATTATCTACGTTTCATAATATTGACAAATTTTATGCGGTTTGCGGAGATCTTGAGTAATGGTCGGTTAAGGTATATGCATAAGAATGGGTTAATAATATTAAGCCTTTATTTTAGAACACAAAGATTTATATAGTGTTAGTAAAAAGAAAAACCTAAAACTAGTGTTAGTACCTAACTTATAATAACTTCTCAGAGTGGTAATTATTATTCAGATTTATTAAATCTAGATATAAGTAATAATTATTACTCATACATTGTGAAACATGTACAGTCACGAGCAATAACATGCGCGATTAAACAATTGAAATTAAAGTCCTAGTCATATGATTTATGAAATCGTAAGATTTCTCTCTTGTCCTCTTGTCCAACCCTAGAAAATCATGTTCTTTTTTTGAATAAGATAATAGATTCACTTAAGTTACACATATTCCTTATTGTAGTTACCTAAAATCTTATAAAAATCGGCCCTCTCTTTTTGACAAAGAGATGCAATAAACAATAAGATAAATATCTGGTTTAATGAGAGTGGCGAAATGGAACCGTGCTGGGCCCTTATCTGATGAAATGAGAAAAGATTAAGACTAAGGCTCTTTAAACCGTAGAAAACGTATTTATTTCAACTTAATTTACAATGACATTGCACTATGATATGATATGAAATTATCAACCGTAGAAGAAGGAAACGCAAACTTGCGCATTAACTATTATAGCAAATGCGCAAGTTGCGCGAGTGCGTAATGCTATTAAATTGCATTAAGCGCTGCGCGTGTCTACGTTTCTTCCTACAATATTTAACCTTTCCTGTCAATCTGTTTGACAAAAAATACGTAGTAAATATTTGTTAATCAGTGACAAAAGTGTTCCACTTCCATTTCTTCTGGATTTTTTATTGGTTTGATTTCTCTCGTTCAAATCGTCTTCTTTTTTGCTTCTTTTTTTATAAAAGTAGGACTACATACTATTAGTTTAGTTATTTATTTTTGACAGTAAACATTCACACTTCCAGATTGCTTCGAGAGAATATCCATCGGTGAGCAGCTACCACTTGACGCCATCTTTCGGAATGTCACGGAACTAACAACACGCGAGTGCGAGCACATCTGCAAGCAAGATAAGCAGTGCCAGAGTTACGATTATGGGTTAGTAGATGGCGTTAGTAGTTGTACATTTAAAATTAAATTTGTGCTAGGTGGATGTAGTAAAGTTTAGGCGCAAATTATTTGATATTGTGACTGGTATCACACCCACACTTGCGACAGGTACTTAATTATTGTTATTCAGTAGTTAATTTGCGCAAGACGGCTGGTTAGAGCTGTATGCTAGTGGCTGAAAACAGATCTCAGTAGCATGCACTAGGAGAGACCCATGTCCAGCAGTGGACTGCGATAGGCAGATTATGATGATGAATCCTAATTTAACAGTTAGCAATAATAGTTATGCTCGATTTGTTGTCACTTGGCTTTTGCAGAATCCCTTATATCTCTTTTAGTGATCTCATTATTTCCTAACAGTTTTTTTTATATTGCTGACAAACCAGCTACTTAAAAGGCTCTTCCATTTTTCCAAAGCCATCGATGAAAATATAACTTTATTTTAGATCACATTCCTCCCACTTCTCAGTCAGAGATCAGTTCTTTAATTAAAAATAATGAATTCTCCATTCCTAATTCCAGAGTCGGCGCAAAAGGCAACGCGACCTGCAATCTCGGCAAAAACGACGAGAAGACTCTTAAAGAGAAAAACCTACTCCTCCGTCACCCAGACTATGACGTCTACGTGCGTCGATTTCAATGCGAGCAATCCGCTCCCTCACCTATCCCCCCTCAATTCGACGAACTTCCAGAAGGATCTCAAGGACCAGTCCACCGACCAGTCTTCCGACCAGTCGACGAAAAAACCCCTTTTCCTGACGACTATCAACTCCCAACTGATTTAGAAAGTTACGGAGTCAGCAGGCCGGTGTATAAGCCACAATATGATGAACGGCCTGATGATTATACTAGTCAGAAACCGGATAATGATGTTGGGCCAAGTTATGGCGCTCATAAGCCTCAGGATATACCGTATAAGCCTGAAGGTAACCGACCACAGGATCCGCACAGACCTCAAGATAATAGACCACAGGATCCGTATAGACCTCAAGGTAACAAACCACAGGATCCGTATAGACCATCAGATCCGTACAGACCACAAGATCCGTACAGACCGAGACCTGGCCAGAATGGGTCTAATAGACCAACGGATCCTTACGATGTATTACAGTTCCAAGATCCTTATAGACCTAATGATAGACCTGGTTATCCGAGTAATGATTATAATAGACCAGCAAGACCTCCAAATGTTCCTGAAAAGCCTGACTATATCTACATAATAAGACCGAATAGGAAACCAAAACCGCAAGACGATGGGTACAATGGGAATGATTACCCAGTTAGACCCGGTTATGGTCAGTCCGAACCAGGGTATAACCAAGGTCCTGTAGGTCCAAAACCTTATCCCAACCAAGATCCCTATGACCGTCCTCGTCCGGGATATCCAGGCCCAACAACCGGTTACGGTCAGACCTCACCGTACGAAGATAATTCTATACATGTAGAAATTTCAGACCCACCCAGACCATACCGTCCGCCTAAACCAACTTATGGGCAAGGTATATATGGCTATGGGACATACTCCAGTCAAAATTCGTACTCCCAATCAAGTCAAAGTAGTCATTCTCATTATTATGGGGCAGGGTCTATTTCAGATACGGGGTATGGTACTGCACCTTACCGACCAGATCCTAGGCCAGAGAGACCAGGGTATGGAGAGCCTAGTGATGTCGGATACGGAGGTTCTAAGCCGCAAAAACCGGGTTACGGAGATAATTCGTACAGACCAGATCCGAAGCCAGACAGACCGGGGTACGGAGAACCCAGTGATAGTGGTTATGGCGGGTCTAAGCCACAAAAACCCAGTTACGGAGACGCGCAATACAGACCAGATCCAAAGCCTCAAAGGCCAGGGTACGGAGAACCAGCTGACACAGGTTATGGTGGCGCAGCGAAACCTCAAAAACCGGGTTACGGAGATGCTCCGTACAGGCCAGATCCAAAGCCGGAAAGACCAGGATATGGGAAACCAGCTGACACAGGTTACGGTGGGTCTAAACCCCAAAAACCAGCTTACGGAGACGCTTCCTACAGACCAGACCCAAAACCTGATAGACCAGGGTATGGAGAACCAGCCGATACGGGCTATGGTGGTACATCGAAACCTCAAAAACCTGGTTACGGAGACGTTCCGTATCGACCAGACCCGAGACCAGAACGACCAGGATACGGAGAACCAAGTGACACTGGCTACGGGACGAAACCTCAAAAACCCAGTTACGGTAATAACCCGTACAGACCAGACCCGAAACCAGAGAGACCAGGATATGGTGAGCCAAGCGATACCGGGTATGGTGGTGGTTCAAAACCAACTAAACCAAGTTACGGAAGTGATAAACCATCTTATGGCGATGAGAAACCTTCATACGGATCTGAAAAACCATCTTATGGTTATGACAAACCATCTTACGGTGGCCAGAAACCTGCGTACGATATAAAACCGTCTTATGGAAGTGAGAAACCATCTTACAATCAACCTTCTTACGGAAGTAGTGGAGACTATGGCAGTAATAAACCATATGGAAACCAAGACAGTGGTTACGGGTTACAAAAACCCAGTGACTATAACAAACCAGCATATGGAGGATATGGTTCAAGTCAAGGGTCGTATGGAGCCAGTGGTAATGATCAAAGCTTCAGTGGTTATGGTGGTTCGAACAGCCAAGGGTCATATGGAGGATCTTACGGGACTCAAAGTAGTCAAGGGTCATATACCACTTCTGGGTCATATGGTAGTACCCAAACGTCACAAAGTAGTTCAAGTGGCTACGGAACACAAGGGTCCTATGGTGGCCAAAGTGATCTTAGTTCCAATTATGGTACTTCAAGTAGCTACGGAAGTTCAGGGTCTTATGGGACTACAAATGACTATAATAGACCTCAAGGGAGTAGACCTCAAGATGACGGTTACGGGAAGCCGTCTTATGTAAAACCTTCTTATGAAAATGATGATCCAGGTTAGTTTAATATTATAAAGTCTTTAGTTACGTGTAGCTTGAATGGCTTAGTGGTTAGAGATTCTGAGAGCTAAACTGGATTTCATCCAGGTTTTAGACCAGAGATTCATGTATTCACCCTAAGTGTGAAATATTTCACATGTATTTTTCGTGAGCGTCCGATTAGTTTCGGATTCAAACTAAGACCTCAATCATGAGCTGACGCAGTGGTTGCAGCATTCATAAACTTCTAGCCCAATTTTAAAGAAAAATGTATGTCATACAGGTTACGGTAACCGTCCAAGCCTCGACGAAAACAGACCGGACTATCCTCAACCAAGCTACGGAACTGACTCCGAAAAACCAGGTAATGTCTAGTAAAAGCTTTGTAGCATATTCTGTCTAGTACGGCGTGCTAATCTATAATATTACCATCTACTAATTTACTTTTTTCTTTTTTTTTTTTTTTTCCTAGCCTATAGTGTCCCACTGCTGGGCAAAGGCCTCCCCCAAGTCCTTCCACGAATCTCTGTCTTGCGCCGCTTTGAACCAGTCCTACTAATTAATTTACTACTATTAAAAAAAAAAAACTACTACCGCTAAAAAGCCACATCATTTTTGTGTTTCATAGGCTGGCACAAAAATACCAACCAGCAAATTCAAATTAGCTAAAAAAATAAATAAATGACAAACAATACGAGGAAAAAAAGGACGCAAAATTTCGTCGAAAAAATTGCGTTAAATACTTTATTAAACTCTATGACTTATTTATTGTCACAGGTTACGACAAACCAACAACCACGGGCTACGACAAACCGGCTATAAAGCCGGTGTATGAAGACGAGTCGGACAAGCCGCTTAACGCGCCAAGCTACATCGCCAGACCAGGGGGAGAGGTGGTGACGTCACGACCTATGGCTATAACTGACTATGAAGGGTTCGGCAGGAATCCGGGGAAGAAGACTTATGAAGGTAAGTGGATTTATGCTATATCAAGTATCGTATGCTTGATCGACACTTTAAAAAATTAATAAATATTCTTCAACATTCACACAACGCCATCTAGTTTCAAGTTAAGGACACTAAGTAGCTTGTCTTTTGAGTACTAGAGAACCGATAAACATACTTGTATATTTCTAAATACATACATATCATAGATATATTACACCCAGACACAGAAGAATTGATCGTGCTCATCACACAAACATTTGTTCTAGGTGGGAATCGAACCCACAACCTCCGGTATAGTAGCCAGGGTCACTTACCACTAGACCAACAGTCCAGTCTTAGTAAGAAAGTGGTACTGCGGGTACACACGTGATAACTAAAGTGTTACTTCCTCTTAAATTTAAATAATAATAATGTCCGGACCGATTTCGACCACGGCGGCCAGTGTTACTATGACACCAGCCAGCTACGCAGAACATATTATAGTGCACAAGCGTGTGCTAACACAGGTGCACTCTCTGTTCCTTTACTCTCATAGCCCTATGGGACGGCGATCCGACACGACCAAAGAGAGATCGGGCGCAGGACACACATTTTTACGTGCCTTCCGAAACATGGATTGCAAGCATTGCAGATTACACACGTGATAACCAAAGTGTTACTTCCTCATAAATTTAAATATTTGAAACGAGTTACATTTTATAATTGATCTCAATATAAATTCTTTTTTGCATTTGCTTTTTACTCAGCATGGGCATTTGCATGTGTGAGTGATCCCATGACTCTGGCTTAGGCAGTAGAAGAGCCCGGGATGTTGTTAGTCAGTGGGTGCCCGATATATCCTCACGCTGCGCTTTTAGCGTGAGTTGAAGTCATTATCTTTTCAACCCGGACAAAAAAAGTTTCAGGGAAATTTGAGTAGCATTTTATGTAAAGTAAATCAAATTTTCTTTAATATTTTGAGCACAATCAAAGAAATTTAAAAGTTAGTCCGAAATATGTTTAATACCATTAGCTAACCTTAAAGTAATTATTTATTCATCTCGCAAAAAGACACCGCGAAACTTCCACAACGCAAATTTTCAAGGTAACCAAAATAAACAAGTGAATTAAAAATACCGTTGTCTTCAACATTGAGACCAAAGTTAACAATTAAATCTATTTAGCAACGCATTTACAAATACTTGCAATTAAACAATACACAATTATTTCAAACTATTGAAAGAATACGGAAGGGTTTTTGTGGTCGGCAGTGTAAATTAGTCAAATTCTTTTTTAATGTTTGTTTTTTAGGCTTGGGAAGTATTTATGTGTTAATTATTCATAAGCTTTGTTGCTTGTTTAAACAAAAGTAAATCTGTAAGTTGACTGGCCTGTTAGTTTAGTGGTTGGTCGCTCTGACTGCTATACCGGAGGTCGCGGGTTCAATTCCCACACAGGGAAAAATTGTGATGAGCGCGATCATTTGTTCTGTATCTGGGTGTAATTAGTAATTATGTGTGTTTGTTTATCAGTTGCCTAGAAGGTACCCAACACAAGTTACTTTCGTATACTTAATTTGAGACTAGATGTCGTTGTGGAACTGTTGAATTACAAATTTTATATTCGGTACTACAATAATGCGATGTAATATTGTGTATCCCGCAGCATTCAAGTCTGCAATTAGTTCGTCAAAATGTCATCATAAAAAAAACCGACTTCAACAACAACGGCTCTTAAAACTAAAAAAAAAACGATATTATCATATCAGCTAGATACTGATTGAAGTAGGTACTTTCGAGGCTACTTTGAGGACCTCTCTTTTTTGAAGTCGGTAAAAACATTTTTCCGCCATACGCTCAAAATGTGTGAGTACCGACCATGGGAGTCGGAGGTCATAAAACTAAACCCATTCTGATGTAAATGATATCACTTCATTATACTCTAGAACAATAGTGAGGCGAAACATTTGGGTATTCATTAAAGGTCAACACTATGGTTAGTGGCCTTATGCTGGTTAGGTTTGATATTTATTAAAATGTAATAAGTATTTTATGTAAAATAGTTTTACGTCTGATAGGGGAGAATGGAAGAAAGAAACGTGCTGCGCCGATCTCAAGTAAAATGGGATAAGGGCAGGAAGATGATGGTGTAAATTGAATCGTTTTCGTATATCACGGTTATCATACTAATATTCTGATCAAATGCGAAAGTTTGTGAGTGGATGTTACTCATTCACGCTTAAACCGCTACAGCAATTTAGATAAAATTTGGTATGGAGTAAGCTGATACCCTGGATTGACACATCCTTTTGACCATCACATCCCATTGACACACACTTTTACAAGACTGTGTAAAAAAACCAAGTGAGAGAAGCCACGGGAAAAAGCTCGAACCAACAACCTCCGGTATAGCATTCAGGGCCACTAACCACTAGACCAACAGGCCAGTCAGATCATTATCACAAACATTTGTCCTGGGTGGGAATCGAACATTCCCATCCCGAATGTTAGTGCGATGAGCACGATCATATAATTTTGTTCTGTGTCTGGGTGTAATTAATCAAGAATATGTATGTATTTAGAATTATATAAGTATGTTTAACAAGCACTGCTTAGTTTGAGACTAAATGACGTTGTGCAAAAGTCGAGGAATATTTATTTATATTTATAGATCAATAAAAAAACGCTGTCATCCTCCAATCGAAAGAAGACTTCGTATACTCCAAAATCTAACATTGACCTTTACCACGAGGTATAAAAAGAGGATATTATTATAATTCTATGAACATCCACAATAACTGTGTCACGCTACATACATACAATGTGTAGACTGCGTGATGGTCACCCGAAGGTTGCTATTATGTCATTTCGAAGTGGAGTACATCCTTTGGGACACAATCGGGTAAAAAATATCGCGTTTGTGAGCAAAGGGCCTTTTGGTTTTTAAGGTTCTGTACCCAAAGGGTAAAATGGAACCCTGTTACTAAGATTCCGCTGTCTGTCTGTCTCCATGCTGTATCATAAACCGTGATAGCTAAAAAATCTAATTAGTTCATCACATAGATGCACAAAATATTAGACTCATACTTCAGCGTTTAAACGTTGCAAGCGTTGTATAAACGATACAAAATGATAAGCTGCTTTAAAGTTTAGGAGAGGCTTGTGACGTTACACATTCGCAAAATTTGTACCGAAAGAGTCATTAGTCAAGGATACTACTGACATACGGTGAAGGAAAATATCGTGTAGAAATCTAGATTCCATATATTTCAATCTGAAATCGCCAATCTGCAGTGAGCTAGCGTGGTGATCAACGCTCAAACCTTCCCTATATGGGAAGGTTTGAGTATTAATAGAGGCCTGTGCCCAGTAACGGGACGTATATAGGCTGATTTAATTAATCAACATTTGAGTCAGAAAACCTTAACACAATTTTTCTATCAAAACAAATCACAAATTCATTACATAAGTTCCTTCCTAAAAGCTCCTCAAATTCTCAACCAAATATTTCTCATAGCTACGTATAGTGTTATGGGTATAAACAAAATGATACATCATCTTTCCACCCGATACCTTAAGTTTTTACTCAATAATACCAACATAATGGAAGGTCTAAACAATTTACTGATGCCTACCGTATGCAATTTACTATTTACGTGTGGTTCAAGCTGTAAGCTTGAAGTTTTGGGTTATGCCCTGATATATGACATTTAGAAAGAATTAAAGTTTATAAATAAACTATGCCAAAGTTGTTTGGGGTATTGGTAGAAAGCGCGACCGCCCGACAGACCCTCGGGTTTGGTTAAAAAAAATATGCTCTTGATTAATTCTTTTTATTATATTTTTTGTACGACTCCGGAGTTCAATCCTTGTGTCGCGGCGGACAGACAAAAACAACCGCACATTGGAAAATTGGCGCGGCCCCCTATAGCACTCGCCTCTTCGTACCGTCATATCCCACTTCAATATAACTTAAAAATGGCTACGTAGATTAAACAATTCGTGTTTATTGCGGGGATTCATCGTGTACATTGTGTGTTGCGCAGTCGTAGCTGGGCAGCTCAATTCGGACTTGCAATCAGGGAGAGTAGTCTAGCACTTGAAAGTGAAATGGTACAGTACTTACTTCGTAGTAGCGTCTGCCTGTTACAACTACAACAATCTTTCTTTAAGCGTGGTAGTAATTCCTAAGAACAGTTCAACAGTCCACCCGTGTCGGTGCAACTCGGCCGAAACGTCGCGAGAAAAGAAATATCGAATTACATCGCGAATAAGACACGTTTGTTTTCTAAAATATGTGTACAAGGCTTGAAAGTTTAAAAACATTTCGAGAGAAATCCTCTACATCTTGCAACTTGGACCACCATATCAAGATTGCGATCAGATATCAAGATTCTTGAATCATTGTGTACGAAACTTATTGTTAAAGTTATATCATAGAGCGGTTTGCTTAGCCTTCGCTATTGTCTTTTGTTTTTATATATCTCTAAATATATACGCCGAGTTAGGAGTTATTTTTACGCTGGACTGAGAATCAAGGTGTAATTGTGGATAACAACAATTTGATTACTTTTCAAAAAGGTTGAATAGGTAGTTTCTAATCAAAATAAATCAAATATTTTATTGCACCCTACTTTTTATACATATATTAAATTAAATCAGGTTTATATATTTAATTATGTCATAATACAATGAAAATGGGGTAATCTGACATACGTTTAGCCAAACAATGTCGGACTATCGAATTTGTCAAATTATAGAGTAGGTACTGCCTGCCACCCCCTATAGTCCTATTGATTTATCTGGTACGGTTCTTACCTTACTATATTTTTATAATGTTAAAGAAAGACAGCGTGCTGCTGGGGAGTTTGTTGCGCCGTTTCTTCTCTCACAGGAAGCGGGTAGGCGGTGTTTTCTATAATTAATGAATTTTGACGTTTTATTAACCTTCACATCACAAACATTTGTCCTGGGCGGGAATCAAACCCACGACCTCTGGTATAGCAATCATGGTCACTAACCACCACACCAACAGGCGTGTCAAAAACTCCCATTCATCTATGAAAGGCATAGACACCAATCTGTTACTCTGTGCTTCTATATAACTTAGTTTAAAAACGTTACCTCCATAGCTAAAATATTCAAAACCTACGCACACACCAATTACTTAACTCGCATACATATTTTATACAAAATGATGTAAGTGTTAAAACTAAAGTGGTTTTATCTGAAATCTTTCCATTGTGTCTGGACCTTGGGTTTGGCAGTACAATAGTAGGAAGGCGGTGTAACAAGGGTAGGAACGATTCTGTTGACTTATGTACACGAAAAGTGGAAATAAGAGCTTTGTTATTAAGTTATAATAATAATAAAACACATCCAACTTCTGGGCACAGGCCTCTTCCCATGTAGGGAAGGTTTGAGCATTGATCACCACGCTCGCTCACTGCGGGCAATTTCAGATTCCAATATTTGGAATCTAGGTTTCCTCTCGATGTTTTCTTTCACCGTTTGTCAGTAGTGCCTTAAAATAATAATGTGTCTGAACCGATTTCGGCCACGGCGGCTTGTGTTACTATGACACCAGCCAGCTACGCAGGACATATTATAGTGCACAAGCGTCAAGCGTGGGCTAACACAGGTGCACTTTCTGTTCCTTTACTCTCATAGCCCGATGGGACGGCAATCTGACACGACCGGAGAGAGATCTGGCGCAGGACCCACATTTTAACGTGCCTTCCGAAGCAAGGAAGCTGTGATATTTATTTGTATATCGTACAAAACTTTCGAGAACTCAGTGCGCGTCGTGGGGATCGAACTCAAGACCATTGACTTGGCACTCCTATGGTCTTACCACTAGGCTATCGCAGCTTCAGCTTCTAAGGAACTAATTGTATATTAAACACAATTGTCTATCTAAGACATCAAGGATGAACGTTTAAACGTAAATGTGCAGCCGTATTGTTTCAAAAATCCGTTAAAGTGTGTTCCGGTAATCGTTTAGGGGGTTCCGTATAGATTTTTGTCAAAAATTTATTGTATGATATGTTAGTCGTATAAGTTTTGTAATGAACTCAAATTTACAAGTTTATATCTGTTTTATTCGAAAACGTGTCAACGAAAAATCGCTTTTTTCGTGAACCAGATTTAAATAGCTTTGTTCTTTTGGACAATTTTACTAATTACCTACTGAAAAGGTTGTCCAAAAGATTTTTCATTGTTGCATTACATCAAAATTTTTGTAGACTTAAGGACAAGCAGAAACTACTCCACGCCTTTTAGTTCGCCGTCTCGCTTTTAGAACTCCAACAGCCTTAACCTTAAAATATGGCGGAAGGTCCTCTGAAGTTATAAATTCATTTTTTTAAACAAGCAGCACAATTTAAGTAGTTTTCGACTACTCAATAAAACCTACTTCCCTCTTAGTTAACAAACTATCAATCTTCATCTTGCTCAATAAAAAAAGCTTTAAGCCCTACATACGGATCTCTAAAAAACAAATTACTTTTAAAACGTCCGTACATTAGGAGGCAAAGACTCCGCCGGATAGGCACAATTTGTAAAATTACACGGAAGAACTTGTGGAGTGGATTTCGACTGTTTTTTGTTTTCGTGCGTTTTTGTTTGCTATATCGGTTTCCATGGTAACGCAATCTGAGAGGTGTAGGTTTTAGACTAAGTAAGTTAGGAAGGAATTAATAAATAATAAACCAAGTTATTTGTAGTGGAAGGATTTGGGGTAGGCCTTTGCCCAGCTGTGGGACACTATAGGCTAGGAAAAAAAATAGAATATTGACTGGTTGCACGAATTATCAACGCTACAATTTGACGTTGATTATTATTGACTTATTCTTGATATCGTTGACAGTTCTCGAAAATAGAGTTATTTATTATTATTACTAGCCGTTAGTGTCCCACTGCAGGGCAAAGGCCTCCCTTCTCTTCTTCCACCTATCCCGGTCCATGGCTAACTGGGGCCAGTTTTGTATGAATGAGTCGAGCTCATCGCGCCATCTCCTCCTGGGTCTACCGCGAGGTCTCCTTCTGTTATTTGCCACCCAATGTGTGATTGATTTTGCCCAGAACTCATTTGGCATTCGGCAGATGTGGCCTGCCCAATTCCATTTAAGCTTGGCAGCTCTTTGCCCTACGTCAGCTATTTGGGTTTTGGTTTTTAAAATAGGGTTAGTTAGAACATTTAATCAAATTGATTCATCCGTCTGTATATAATAGCGTGATAAATTCAAAGTATAATTTCCATGTAATTTATAACAAATACAAATTTTACACCAATTACAAACAGATACATAAATTGTTAATAATGTTAACATTCTCATATGTGCACAATGGTAGGATATATTAGGTTTTTTGAGTTAAATATCCTTTTTTTTAGGAGACAATAGGCCGACGCCGTATTTATCAGATGTAATGAACGCGACGTTGGTGTGTTGTGGATGTGACTCGTAGTTTTATTTTAGTTAAGTTTTTGAGAGTATTTTTTTGGATAGGTATATGTGAAAAGGTAAGAAGTATTTGTGCTGCATAAAAAACGGGCTTTTTTGCATCTTCGTCGCAATAACATACCTACATACTATAGTATACTATAATTGTTATAATTGTGCTTTGGCAGTTGTTGATAAACGTCCTGTTAATTTATAAGTCTTGAAAAACATTTAACCTTTTATTAGTTTAAAAAAAAAACTTTTTTGACACATAATCTCAAACTTTGCGAACTCTAAGCATTGCAAAATATATAGAAGCTTTAGATAAAGCAATTCAATATCATTCTGCGTTCAAAATGAAACTAAACTTCTTATTGTAATTGCCAAAAACACGTTAAAACTACACTCCACCAGACCATAATTACGTCAAAGCTAGCTATTTTAAAACCCCATTGTTTCATCAAAGGTCTTATCCACGTTATTCTTTACTAAATCTCCCATTCACATATAAGCTTATTGCAGACAATGCTACTGTTCAGTTGCAATATGTTACGCGACGCGAACTCATTGACTCACAAATATAACACATAAAAATAACAAAAAAATGCAATTGTTATAGACGAAACAAATTGTTATATTCGAAATTCAATAAAACGAAAATGAAACGCAATTAAACTCGTAATTTCTGCAACAATTTTCGAATTCGGAATTCGAGATTCAAAATTTGAAATTCATTTTTAATTGAATGTGTTATTGTTATATTTAGATATAACAATTATGAATTGTTTGTTTGTAATTGGATGTGTGTATAACAGTGATATTGGATTTTGTGGATAATGCAAATGATAAAGTGCTGTGAAAATGAAATTGTGGACAACAATTATTTTGTTTTGTCATTCTGTGTGTGTCGTTATCGGATCGCGAGTAATACTCGTGGAGAATGCACCAAGTATGTATAATTATTAATTAAATAGATATAAATATCTAATCCTAAATTAAGCATATGAGAGTAAATTGTGTTGTGAGTACTAGACAACTGATGAACATGATTATACATTACTAAAATAATACAAACATTTTATAGATCAATTACACAGAAAAAAATATCGTGCTCATGACATAAACGTTTGGTTGGGTGTGTTCCGAACCCTAGAGAAACTCCAGTATTGCAATCAGGGCCACTAATCACTTGACCAACTGGTCCGTTAAAATTATACCTATGTTTTATAAATTATATTAGTATTATAATTGACCTAATATTCGACAACTATTGGAATTATATTTGTCCCACTGCATACATAATGAATATTCTCAAATAGAAACGAAAATTATAGAATAATTGTTGTTGTGGTGGCATTGTGGTTCTATGTGTGGATTTTTATACACGAGGTGCAGGTTCGATCCCCAGCACAGGCACACCAATGTGTCCAATATACTGGACCAATAGCCCTGCCCCTCAAACGTAGTACTATTTTTAAAATCGTTTGCAACCGTTAACGTAAGTAGAAAATTGCTCAAATGTATGTAAATGACAGGTGAACAGGTCTATAGGTATAGGTCAACAATTTATCGAAAAGAAATGTCATACCCATACATTTGAGCGTTTTCTATTGACTTTAATATTTGTAGGAAACTAACTCGGCTAGAGGGGCTAGGGGCTTTTTGACCTCTGCGCCAGGTTATAATTTTTGAGCCTACGTATAATAAACATATCACTACATATTATAAAACAAATTCCTCCGTCGTGTCTGTCTGTTCGCGATAAACTCAAAAACTACTGCACTAATTTTCATGCACTTTTCACTAATGTGTAATGGTTCTCGAGGAAGGTTTTAATATATACTCGTAATTTGTTAAGTTTTTGTTTAGATATATTAACTAAAATATACCGACAGTTGTTGGAAACGTAGTTGGAAAGTTATAATAATTGCGTTCGATGCAGAAGAATTAAGTTATGTCAGAAAAGGTCAGAAGTGGTGGGAAATCATTAAATGACCCAGCCCGCTGTGGGCGCAGCAGGAGGGAGTGTCAAACTTTTACTGACTAAAACCCACTATATTCCTTCTGGAGCCCTTTGAGTGCCAGGGTCACGGAAACTCTCACGAACATCTAACAGCCCCGGCAGATGTGTTTAAGGCTATAACAGACATTCGTGCGGTCGTGCGGCAACAGCTAGTTGTAGATATTTTCAGCACGCTTTATAAACAGTACCTAGGTTAAATTGCTTGAAAGATTTTAGCGTTGTCGTTAGTATAATCTTAACTGTGAGAATGACACTGCATATTGTTTGTTTATTTCTTTATTACAAAAAATATATAGTTTTTCCCGTCCCGTTGTATCTGACCAAATCGTGCTAGCTAAATTAATTTTGACTGCACGGATAACCGAGTGGTATAGGCCATCACGTCAATTATAATTATTATTATTGTACGCGACGTGTCGCGGGTTCGATCCCCGCGAACTAGCAAGTTTGTGTGATTCACAAAATAATACTTGATTGACGTCTGCATAACATTGTGCATGTCACTTGTAAAATCAAACACGATTATTTTCTGTTGGCTAAGTCTAAGTAAAAGTCTAGGAATGTCTGTAAAACCCTCCGCGATACAAGGATAAAAATAATTTAATAATAGACTAACACAGAATTAATAGCCTTAACCATAGAATTATAAAATGCATATTGATTCCTTGTTCCCGCGGAAATGATTTTGAACAATCAGTAGGTAGGTATTTTTTTCGTCTTCTGCCAAACCTTTATCCAAGCTTTGGTGTGGTCGGTAAACTGACTAATTCTATTCAGCTGAAAAGCTACTCGATATCTGACCTCTTTATTCGTAAGAGCTGAATAACTCCCAGTCGAGGCTCCGGGATGTTCGTAAAAGTTATCGCGACCCCGGCACTCATAGGGCTCCAGGAGGAAGATAGTGGGGTTTTTTCAGTAAAAGTCTAATACTTTCTCCCGTTGCACCCACGGCGGGCGGGGTCATTTGATGATTTCCCACGGAAAAAGGTCTTCCTGCTGCACTCGCCAGCCTTTTGCGATTTTGGGCCAAATTGCCTAGTGTATATAACTAAAAATAAATAAAATTCATTTATTACAAGCCAGCTTTTGATGATTTCCCTCGAAAAAAAGGGCTGAAATATTCAAACGGATTTTGCTCAGTTGCATGGTTTGAGCATCTGGTTAGTCAATAATTCACGTGTTTAAAAATCGCCTTATTTGACGGATCGGCAAATGGACTGGGCAAATATATTTGATCTTTATTTTAAAACCTTTTGAAAAACGAACACAGTCTAGGTAGTCGAAACTTATTAGGTATTCAATCTCCTTAAACTTAACCATCATTAAATATTGAACTGATTATTTGTCATAAAATCTTCAGTCATTTTCATAACTTCCTTACTAGGTCATAGTTATTTTTGTAACCCATTTAACGGATCTCAACCAAGGTCATTTTTTCAAGTTTACATTAAAAGTTTTTGTGATTGTAATTGTGTGGTTAAGTAATGTTACGTTCGGGTACATGTGTGACGTCATTTTGATGTGGTCATCATCATTAGGTCATTGTTAACCTTGGTAATTTGACCTAGGATAGAGTAATTATAATAACTTCAAGGATATGTTAAGGGTTGTTTTTTGCATTATCTATGACCAGACACAGGACGAGTTTTAATGATCGTGCTCATCACACAAGCATTCGTCCTGGGTGGGAAATTGGGGATCTACCCACGACCTCTGGTATAGCAGCCAGAGTCACTAACCATTAGATTAACGGGCCTGTTGTAAAAATAACAAAGATGATTCATCCAATTACTCGGATAATAATTATGTATAAAGTGAGTACCAGATTACCTGGAAAACTTCACGTAAAACTTAATAGAAATGTGTATTTGCTTTGAAAAAAAGATAAAAAAGACGGCAGTAAAATCTAATTTATTACAGGCTTAGTTAACGATGCATAATTTTATTGTAATTTGAACGGTTATTATGACATGTACATAAAATTAGTAGTTTAGATATTATTGTCACAACAAGTAAAGTCAAATCGATTTCATTTCCAAGAAATTTGAAAAAGAAACGGTGAGTGCCAAAAGCTTAACCGCCCCAAACAAAAAATACAAACTAAAGTGACATTTCTACTAATTATTCTTATAATTGTGTAACGTATATTCAAGCGCATTTACCTCTACAAATTCACTTAGAAGAATATTCCTCAACAACATTCCCACAACGCCATCTAGTCTCAAATCAAATATTATTATACGAGAGTAAATTATAAACATACTTATATATTTCTAAATACATACATATTATCGATTAATTACACCCAGACACAGATAACAGATGAGTAAAATAAATCACGCGATACGGCGTGCAGCCTAACTCTATCCTCATAATTATAAAGCAAGCCACCAGAAATGATTGTTCTAAATGTGGGAAAATCCTAAATTTGTACCCCGTTCGTGACCTTGACCTAAAAATGTTGAGGAATTATTAAGCAAAGCGTTACATATTTGTCAGACTTTTGTCCTCGAACGTCCCGGAGCCCCGGATGATCGTGGAATTCTCCAGGAATGAAAACGCTAGCCCATCGTTTTAAAGCATTATCAATTAGTCCACACGCAATCACGCTCCAAGTTGAGCGCGAATATTGGCACCCTTACACAAGTACGAACTATGTACCAACTTGAGGCAAATTCCATCATCCCGAAAACTTTATAAATTACTACTTATCTAACCTATGTTTCTTTCTTCACAGCATGTTTCCGTCGAGTACTAGCTGGTCAGAGAGCGCTCAGGAGTCATGTGCGGAAGGTGGTGGGGTGCGAGCGACTGGAGGACTGCCGGCGAGAATGCGCGGAGGAAAAGAGGTTCCATTGCGAGAGCTTTAATTATAGGTAAGTGCTTTATTTGACTATTTTTTATATAAAACATGCTACTAACATGGCTGACTGGTTAGAGGGGGTTCGGTAGTCACTTAATAAATTAAAATAAATGAATATTCCACGACTTTCATACAACGCCATCTAGTCTCAAACTAAGATGAGTTTGTATTATGAGTACTAGACAGCTGATAAACATACTTATATATTTCTAGATACATCATTATCATTCCCTTGCCCTTATCCCAATTTTTACTTGGGGTCGGCGCAACACGTCTTCTAGACATGTTGCTTAAAGTTTTGGCTATGGTTTTAAAGTCGGCCGCCTGCCTGACACTAACCCTCTTTGGGAATGCGATTGTTGGTTGTTTACCCGCCACCATTCGGGTGACCCAAGGTGCTTGGTACAGTGCACTGGGTCTTAAGGTCCATTAGTCGCCTTTTACGACACCCAGTGGAGGATATGGGGTGGTGCTATTCTTTATATCCGGACACCACACGGACATTATACTATATTTCTAGATACATACATAATTATTGTATTTACAAATATATAAGTATGTTTATCAGTTGACTTATAGTCATAAGACAAGTTACTCTCGTATACTTAATTTGAGACTAGATGACGTTGTGGGAATGTTGAGGAATATTTATTATTTCATTTATTCACTAGGTCTAAAAATAGGCCAACATCTATTTTTAATCCCTATTCTTTTTTTCGTTACCTGTCGCGGGCAATAGCTAGTACATAACAATTTATCAGGTAGTACTTGACACAACACCTTCATTTAAATTTAGCTATTCACGAAATGTTGTAAGTAAATATTAAGGTCGGCATATCGGGAAGTCGCATACAAACAATTGTGCGAACAAGGCGTGTGAATGCGATATGTATAACTTAATTTTTATGATTTATCTCTGCTTTTAGTAAGTTTGTAAGATCTCGCTAGGTTGTTGAGATATTGTAACCTTACAGTAGCAACATTGTTATTTGAATAGATGTTTTGTTTAGTTACTTATGCCCAGTGATATTCGGAATTCTGGTTTTCGTATGGTATAACCTGCAGGCGCCATACATCATTGAAATATTCCCAGTTATGATTTTCTTTCACCGTTTTTAGCAAGTGATAATTATCCTTCCACCGTTCTTGCCTTCGTACACCTATACAATCAATAATTCCAGTCATTTGTAGGTACTGCAGTGCTTGCGACCGGGTCTTTATTTCTAACTTTAGCCAGTCACATCAGGGCAAACGCTAGTAGGCGAATTTGCCATGGGTCGCCGTTATCGAAAATAATAAGAAGGACTATATAATTATAATATGCACATCAATTCGAAAAGACATTACCGCGTTTGGAAATTGAACCTATGACCTCTGACTTGGCAGTTATACGACTATCACCGCTATAATCGAAATGAAATATCAAAAACTTAAAATATGGCGTCAAAAATTCATCTCTATCGCGTCAACTGCAAGTATGTGTAAGAAGAAGGCTTCATTGCTATCTAGTTAGTCTGTAATTATTATTACTATCTGTACAAAGAAGCCCTTGGGTCACGCGAGGTGTTAACAAGATGTGATGGCTCAAGATAGCCCTAAGGCCACAACTATCATACGTTGATCTTTGACAGTCGTTAAGTCATTACATAATAATGTCCGGAGCGATTTCGGCCACGGCGGCTAGTGTTACTATGACACCAGCCAGCTACGCGGGATATATTATAGTGCACAAGCGTGTGCGTAAACATAGATGCACCCTCTGTTCCTTTACTCTCATAGCCCGATGGGACGGCTATCCGACACGACCGGAGAGAGATCAGGCGCAGGACCCACATTTTTACGTGCCATAAGAAATACGGAAGCTGTGATACTTATTTCTAAAACGCACTCTCACATTTCTAAAACAATCGAAAAGTTGGTACGCGCCGTGGGGATCGAATTCGAAACCTTTGAGTTGGCAATCATGCATCCACAGCTTCGTTAATAAGCAAAGTAAGTCATTACAACTCTGAGAATCAACAGGGAACTGTCTTCAGAGCTCGCAGTTTTTCGCAGCTGCTTTGAAAACTTAGTGAAACATTCACATTTTTGACAGTTTCTTAAGTCGGTTTGTTATTTTTTCATTGGATTGAAGAATGATGGGCTCATGGTTCCAAAATATTAGACCATACAATGTGCAGATGAAAGGGTATTTAAGCATTCCTGAAAGTGGGCTATACTTGAAATTTTGAACGGATATCTCGAAGGCCTGTTCTTCATTTTGCAAAGTCACATTTGTATTTTCTAACTTCGATATAATAAAATAATAAACCAACCTATATAATTCCATTGCTGGGTATAGGCCTCTTTCCATTTGGGGAAGGTTTGAGCATTTGATCACTATGCTAGCTCACTAGATTTCAGATTACAATATTTGGTATCCAGGGTTTCCTTCACCGTTACCCAGTTGTCTTAGAATTATTAAGGAAGTACATATAACGTTGAAAAAGTCACACTGGTACTTGCTTGTGGCGAATCAAACCTGCACCTCATGCATTGCATACATATCATCATACATGTATTTTCTTTCTTTTCTTTCTTTCTTTCTTTCTATATCCATACATAGAACCGCAAGGACGACATTCGCCAAACGACACCTTGGGTATATGAAATCAAATTAAAAGATTACACCCAACCAACCAATCACATCAATTAATACTATAATCATCGTATCGGATATCGGGAGGATGTGGCGACTTAAGAACAATTTTATCTTGTAATCTGCGCTATGTAACATAAGGTACTCTCTGAGACCCTTCTCTACATGGTCTGTGAACATGTGGGTTGGCAGGGCTGGCTCTGTGCTTGATAATATAATAGTTTGCAACCAAATAGGCTTGAAAGTAAACAAATTATGATTAATACATTTATTAAAGAGAATATCAAACCAGTGTAGGTAATAAATTGAGTGGTCATGTAAGTTTATTTCAATCAAGGATATCCTATAATAATTTTAATTGGAAAACAATCAATATTATAAAATTTGAGAAATGGTCTCAAATTATTTGAGAGCCCTTTTTTTGTTCGGCGTAAAAAGCTAATGACATCAGCCCACACCGAGGGCACAGCGCGGGGACATGTCGGATACTCACCAACTAAAAACATCCCGGGTTCCTACCACCTAAGCCAGAGTCACGGGGTCGCTCTTACATGCTCTGCGTGAATCTGGCTACCCTGACCTGATGACTATGAAAAAATCAGTGAATTAGGTATACTATAGGTAAATACTTAAAAGATTAAATGACCAAGTGTCTTAGCGTCAACGGTTATGACACCCCTTACGTAGTATTAAATAAGCTGCAATCAACAAAAAGCTATTTAAATCAATATTGTCAAATAAAACGGTGTAGAAATTGAATGTATGGGTATATCAATGTATCAGTTATTCAGAAATCAGCAATTTTAAAAACTTGTGCTTTATTTCTGATTTGATATTATGTAGTGATACAGCCAGGTATTTAGTTTTTCCCATACAATTTCGACTAAGTAATTGAAATCTTCCCATTAACCTAAAATTTCATAATTTCGCTTGATGTTTAATTCAAACCCTTTTTTTTATTAATCTATAACACTCACCTCACTCTTGTTTAGTAATCAGGGCAAAAATAAAAAAAAATATATAAATTGTTAGCTGTTGTTTCCAACTTCGCCATTCCAACAGTTAAAAAGTAGACTATGTGTTAATCCACGGTATCAGCTAACTCCATACTAAATTTAATCAAAATTGATCACGCCGTTTGAGTGCGAAAGAGTAACAAACATCCATACAAACTTTCACATTTATAATTAGTGAAATAATTAATGATATCAGTAGATAGCATTGGTGATGATGATGAGAATAATTAATTTATTCACTAACTAATATTAATATTAAAGTCCTTTTCCAAGTATAGTTTACCCGTAAGCCATGACGTTTGACCTCGGCTGGTATCAGTCGCATCAGCATTGTGCGCGTGCGCACGTTGCAGGGTTAGCGCGGTATCCGGCTTTTTGTAAACTTACTAGGATATATTTAAATGGATATTTTGAGGTTTAACTTTGTAATTAATTTAAAAATAAGGTTTTAATATAAAATAGATTATGTTTTTAAATTAAGTTGTGATGACATTTGTATTTTAATTGATTTTTTTTTACGTAGTTCGCAAATCGCCATCTAATCTCAAACTAAGCGGAGCTTGTATTATGAGTACTAGACAACTGATAAACATACTTATATACTTCTAAATACAAACTTGCTATAGATAAATTACACCCAGACACAGGACAAATAATGATCGTGCGTCCTCAATCATTTGCCCTGGGTGGGAATCGAACCCACGACCTTTGGTATAGCAGTCAGGGCCACTAACCACTAGACCAACAGGCCAGTCAACAACCTTATACTGTAAAGCAGAAATTTAATAGCTTCATCTTAATAAGACGAGACTTTGCACACCTAGAAATATGTACAGGTGAACCTTTTTTGTCATTTATAGCAGTTGATATAAGGTAGTTTAGAATACGCTCATAAACTCATGGTGAGATCCTGAATTGAAACCTCTTCAACTTGGCAATCCAACCATTATAACATTAGGGCATCATTGCGTATCATACAAAAACGGCACCTAAACTAACGTAGGTGACTTTAGAGTCAGTAACGCAACTAGAGTCAGTAATGTTTTGAAAGCGCCTGAAAAGGCCTACTCGAAATAAAAACCTTTTGATTGTGATTGAAACATTTATCAAAGTGTCTGGTTTCTTAACTACCCTGCAACATAGCGACTACCTTGTGTTAGATAACACAGGGACAAACTCTACATTTTGTTTATAAAACTAGACAATAACAACAATTTCTAGTAACCATGGCAACTAAAACATACTGTTATTATAACTTTTCTCACAGTATTTTGGGGTTGGCTACCATTCAGAATTAAGTCGATTTATGCTGATACTGACAAGCCAAAGTCTTTTCGAAAAGACAATATGTCATTTTCATTTATCTGAAAATTTATATTCTATCACTACATGATATAAAATAAAGTCTTCCTCAGTAACTGTTTGTCTGTCTGTTCGCTATAAACTCAAAAACTACTGCGTGAGTCACACAGAGCATGCGTGAGGAATCCCGTGACGCTGGCTTAGCTAGTGGAAGGGGCTCGGGGTGTTTTTAGTCGGTGGGAGTCCGACAACCCTACTCCGTGCCCTTGGCATCGGTTGAAGTATTTAGCGTTTCTCCCGGGAAAAAATGTCTTTAAGAGGCCGGTCTTTTTTAATGCAGCCTGTATAAGATCCTACTACTGGGCAAAGGCCTCCCCTTTCCTTCCAAAACTCCCTGCCTTTTGCAATTTCTGGCCACGTGCGACCTACATATCTGCCAAGATCATCACACCACCTTAAAATTCCACTAAACAAAAAATATGAAAAATAAATAGTTCCCAAATCCGTGCCAACGCATTAACATAAAGATGATGAGATTCGTCTGCACATAATGGTTCACATTTGTGTGAAGTGACATAATTGGGACGCGGCGAAGGTTACACGTTACTATGTACTGTGCTATGGGACTGGTACTGGTACCACCACCTATTGTTGCCGAGTTTAGTTGGGAATGTACGTAGATTTATGGTTTTTTTTGGTGGGTAAAAATTGTGGGTGAAATAAGGAACAGAATTTATTTAGGATTATAGTTTTAATAAGTTGGTAGATTAGTATTTTGAAACTTTCGCGACTTGTACACATATTTTAGACGACAAACCCGACCGTGGTGGACAGTCCACCCGTGACCACGGTCGGTGCAATTCGACCGAAACTTCGAGAGAAAAAAAATATCAAATTATTTTGCGGAGAAGACCCGTTTGTCGTCTAAAATAAGTTGGTAGATAAAGATTTGATTTTCTAGAATGATACAGGTGACATCGACTCAAAACAAAATCTATTTATCTTAATTTGATTGTCTCGGGGGCACTAAAGTCTTCTAGTAAGATCAAATCATAAACACTTAGGTAGTTTAAATAAAATTTTATAGTGTTTTGTTCACTTAAAAAATGAATTAAATGCCTGATTGGAAGTGCCACACAGATCTTTTTCTGCGTATTAATAATAGATCTTTAACAAAAAAAAAAATAGCACTTAATTGTAGCTTAAAACTGAATTGCCACTGAACACTCATTATTGTTAATCGACTCCCACACTAAGGATTTTAATCCTTATATCGCGGGGAGACATTCGCACAGGCTAGTAATTGTCATAGTGACCTATACCACCTGGTTATCCATGCAGTCAAAATTGATATTCGGAGGAATTAACTAAATACCTTTCTTCCACAGACTAGACCGCACATTCCGCGGCAAAGGCCTCTGCGAGCTGATGACCAAGCCAATAGAAGCCTTCGACCTTCGCCGTGACTTCGTAGAAGACAAGGACTTCGATTTCTTCGAGCTCGACCGGAATAGCCTGGAACCCAACTGCCCAGAAACGTTAAGAGGACCAGGGATCTTGCATTCTGGTTTTTTATCCTCAAAGACAAATAGAATCCCTGATGGTGATGGGGCTCAGTCTGGGTGGAGAGATAGATATGATAGTTTTGATGGAAGGAATCGAGAACGGTTTGGGGAAGATCGGAGAGGGATCGGGAATAAACGATTTGATGATAGGAATTATATACCGTATAGGATAAATCAAGGTGAGTTTCTTCTGTACTTAGATTTTTTCTGGTTAAGTTATAATGTCAAAATTTAAATGTTTTTTATTGATGAATGCAATATAGTAAGGGGTTGATATGAAATGGTTTAGAACAGTCTGGAGTCAAAGTGGAAAAACCTTTGCCCAACAGTGGGTCACAAAGCAGATTACAATAAAATTACTTATAGGTGATGAATCCGAATCTGGGGAACTGTGCCACATTCCTGTAAGGATTTTTTTATCTTTTTTTGTCTTATACTGACTGACGTTGCGTAATTCAAGTTGAAATGATGGTTTATCCTACTCAAATATTCATAATCAATCCAGTCTAGATTTTACCTTTAGCTTGAGCAAGAAAAAGAGTTAGCTTAATTCTATTTCCTACTAATATTAAGTAGGTATGTGAGCTTGTATACGTATGTTTGTGACATCTTCGTACGCAAACAGCTGAACCGATATTAATGAAATTTGGTATGAAGTCAACTGACGTCCTAGATTAACACATAGGCAAATTTTCACCCGATTACATGAAAGGAGTTCAATGGTTTTGCAGCTAAAATTGACAAAAAGCAAAAAGCTAGTAGTTTCATAAATTGATTGGAGTTACCGTGTATTACAGTAACGAATTTCAAACATCATTCTTTGCTTGATTATTGCATATTTATTCCAAGTAGTATGTATGTGCTAGTTTCAATGATTTCTCATGCATACATGGGTTATATAGATAAGAAGACATAAAGTTGATTGCATCAAAGTGTGAACATTCTATGTCATCTGTTATTAGGACATTTGGTAGTCACTGACAAACTGGGGCCTACCATCTCATATAGTAAAACTTTTGCTATGGAATAGGGCGAAGGTGTTCTAAAAGGAGTACTTGGTTATCAAACTCCTCCAAAACGTCCGGACCGATTCTCTTGAAATTTTGTATAAAATTTGCATTCAGTAGTAAAAAAAACAAAATGGCGGATTTTTGGCGCCAAATTCGAATATTGTTTACTCAGAACATTAATTAAACCCTTTTGTAGAAACTACTGTCAATATTTGTTTGTCCCGCCTGCATTAATTTTAATGTACGGTGTACTGAATACTATTCACACTAAATTATAGAGCTTGTTTTTCTCTTTTTAGTTAAGTTGTGGTTATTTTTCGCAGTCGGGTTTTTTGTTTTAATTAATTATTTAATTTATCCAAGAGTTCTTTTCTTTTAAACTCTCGTGGGAGTATTACTAACGCTTACGAAGTCAAGGGAAACAGCTAATATTTCTATATATTTAAACGATTGTAAAATTGTCTTTTACTTACTAATGTACTAATTTTCCAGGATTAGCCCGAAGCGACGATGACCAAGAAAACTGGGGTCAATACGGCGGGGTCTATGGTGGCTTCGATCATTACAAAGACAGAAACGACTATCACAAATCCATAGACCATTGGAGACTAGCCAGCGATGCCGAAAGACCATCCTACGGTGTCAAACCAATCTCCAATAACAACTTCAACTACCATAGTCTAGGGAAAAATGGGGAATCTTGGAGCAATAGATATGGTTATGGGTCCTGGAAAAGAGGAAGATGGAATAATTCGGGCAGTTCTAGCAATAAGAATGGACTGGATCATGGGGAGTCGAGTTTTTATAAACCAAAGTCCCATATTTATGAACAGATAGATCGCAGTGATGATGGGAGGACTAAAGGTGAGTTGAAGCGAATTTTGAAACTAATTTCGTTACATAATTTTTTGACATTAATAGCTGTGGTGGTTTTGTGGTTCTAATAAGGGGTTTGTATGTACGAGATGCCAAACTATGGCTAAGTAACAATGTGATTTTTAATTATGCCACTGGCAAAAGGTAAAAAGTTCGTGATCAAACGCTTGTTACGGCGCCTAATGGCTTTACAATAGCAAACCAGAAATACATGTGTAATTGCCGTTCTAATAATCACGCATCTCTCAGAGTGTTTAAGGTGCTAGACAAATAACAGTTAATTCTCTCAGCGTTTACTCCACTGTTAACATCCTATTTTGATGATAAGTTTTCTGTTCTTAAAGTTGAAGTGAAGCTGTGATGCCTAGTGGTAAGATCGTAGGACTGCCAAGTCGTCTCTAGTTTGATACCGACGGCGCGCACCGACATTACGAATGCGTTTTAGAAATAAATATCACAGCTTCCGTGTTTCGAAAGGCACGTAAAAATGTGAATCCTGCGCCTGATCTCTCTCCGGTCATGTCGAATTGCCTTACCACCGTACTAGGAGAGTAAAGGAACAGGTAGTGCACCTGTGTTAGCACACGCTTGTGCACTATAACATGTCCCGTGTAGCTGGCTGTTGTCATAGTAACACTGGCCGCCGTGGCCGAAATCGGTCTGGACATTATTAAGTGTAACCTTTTTTATGTGTTTTCTATTACTCTGATACTTAACTTCCATATGTTTTCAGATTGCTCATCCCGTCGTCGACCAGGCATGTCTTTAGGTAGTGGTGCTATAAGGAGAGCTCTGATTGCTCGAAATGTGGTGGAATGCGAAGCCGCTTGCTTTAGCGAGAGAGAATTCAAATGTGTTTCATATAGTTATCGGTAAGAACTAAAGGAAAGTTGGAATTACAGTTTATATTACTTGATGCCAAAGGTTTATATTTTTTGTTGTTGGTGGCAGATATTAGTACAGGATTTTTTGAATTTTAGGGGGAATCCACTAACCAGTCTAACCACTGTAATTTTTTAACACGAAATTTTGTTGATATGAACGTTTGATAAATGACACATTTATTTAAAGATTTTGCACAGATATTTTATGTAAACAACAAAATACACATAAACATATTCCTCGGAAGACGTTCACGTTTATAGTGTGAAACAATTTCCAAAAAATACATCTAGTGAATCGTGTTATATCAATGAGTTTTGTATAAATAACTCCTCGTGCAAAATATTTTAATTATTCTAAAGCATCGTTTAATATTGTATTAATTCAATTAGTTTCTCTTTTAATTCACGGTCTAACTTCAAGGGAAGAAACCCGGTGCTTATTAAAGGCTTACACGGGGACACAGGTCCAACATGCAGAGGCCTTGTTGAGAACTTTAATCTAAAATGTCATGGGTCAACTAATTAGGGTCATCCACCCGTGCTCTATGGAAGAACAGATAATATGGACGGCCCAAGGTAGCTACAAGACTATTGTAAATTATGGAGATGAAATTAGTTTGGGCTATTGATTGGATTTGTTGTAGGGAAGTGTTTCCTTCACTATGGAAAACTATGGCACCTGCCTTTTAATACATGGTAGCGCAATCACAATTCGTTTTATTATTACCTATACGTTTTTCATCCAGGTACTCAAATTCCCACGGCTCTGACAACTGCTTCTTAAGCGAGCGTCCCTACCGAGGGTTGGAGATGTCAGCTGACAGCAGTTCTGACGTGTACGCCATGCCACAGGACCAGGGCTGCGTCACCATCAACTATAAACCTTGGGTCGAGAGCGGTAAGGTTCAATATTGTTTGTAGATTTATTCTAGAATCACTTACGTATACTCCACCCCATCATGCTACATGACCATCAACTATAGACCTTAGGCTGAGAGAGGTAAGGTTCAAAATGACTTTACTGTATATCTCTCATATAAAGTATATTGGTCATAGCATCGGGCTTCCTGACTTAGGATGGGAATTTGAAATTTGATGCGTTTCTTCTTCTACAGCAAGAACGCTTGGCAAGGTTGGGCAAATCTGAGTGTTATCCATGGAATTTTGCCATTCAAAAATTAGTACTTTTAAGCCTTAATTTGAGTACACGATTTCCAAATCTCTCTTAAATATTTTTTTGTTCTTTTCCTATTATAGAGTGTTTCTGGCACGTGCGGTCTGGTTCCGCTGTGAGTGACAGTGCAGTGGGCGCAGCACTGACTGTGGCCGGGCTGGGAGCCTGCGAGGCCGAGTGTATTCGTGCTCATGCCTTCTTCTGCAGGGGGTTCAGCTTCAGGTAATATTGGGACCAAGGGGAGTGTAGGGATTGAGAGGAATATAGGGACCAAGGGGACTATAGAGACCAAGGCGACCATAGGGACCAAGAGAACCATAGGGACCAAGAGGAATATGGGGACCATATCGGACCTAAGAGACCATAAGGAACATAAGGACCAAGGGATGGGGATCAAGGGGACCAAGAAAGACTATGGAGACCAAGAAGACCGTGAGACCATGGAGCATTGGAGACTGGGATTGGACAAAATGGGTCTTGAAAGTAAGACCGTTGCATAGTGGAACTAATACGTCGTTTTACTAAGTGTAGTTCAGTGGTAGGCACCTTAGTATCTTGCTGGGGCTGCGGGATATTCGTAAGAGTTACTGCTCGCCCGGCACCCAAAGGGCTCCAGGAGGAACATAGTGGGTTTTAGTCAGTAAAATTCTGACAGTCCCTTTCACCCACAGTGGGCGGGGACATTTGATTATTTTCCACGAAAAAAGCCACCGTATTGTATGCAGTCTCCAGATTGTTATCAGCTTTTCCTTTTTCATTTATTCTGAAAAAATAAATTATTTTGTTCTAACAGCGTATTGCGCCTAAGAAAAACTATTGATTATTTCCCCTGACGCTAATACAATAGCAATAACGTCGAACGACGACCAAAAAAGCACTCATACCTCATTTCTTTTATACAACTTTCATAAATTTCTTTTCAGATTCGACTCACCAAAGATAGGTGATGACCTAGAGAACTGCATTCTGACGTCATCACCTCCAACTTCTTTAGAGAATGGGCACGGCGTGAGGCCCAACAGTGGGCATGAGCTGTATGCAAGAGGGAACTACGGTAGAGGCTGCGAGCCTGCACTGTATGATGATGTACAGCATCGGGATGAGGGTGAGTTTAGATAGACTACTTGTATTGTATTTATAGTTTTTTTCTTTTTTGGTAGATTTGAGTTATTCCAAATCCGTCTTCAAAAGCAAAAATTAATGAAAAACATTCAATAAAAATTCAAGCATTTTGGGAAAACAGCTTTTTTTTACCTTTTCTTTGTTTACCGTGATGAAACACTAATGACTACAATCCACGCCGAGGGCACAGCGTGGGGATATGTCGGACTCCCACCGACTACAAACACCCCGGGCCCCTTCTACTACCTAAGCTAGCGTCACGGGTCATGCTCTGGGTGACCCAGGCTTCCCCTAGCCTATAGTGTCTTACTGTTGAGCAAAGGCCTCACCCAGTTCCACATTTTCATTTCACACACCAGTCAAACTGCTTGCATAAAGCAGCAGACCGGGCTCTGTGGCGTACCTTGGGAGAGGCCTATGTCCAGCAGTGGACTGCAACGGGCTGATGATGATGATGATGATGATGATGACCAGTCAAACTTGTGAAAAGACCTAAATAAGCCTGTCTTTTCAGAATGCTACTTACAATACGACAAAGCCGCGAAGCTGACAGGCGCGGCGGTGCGCGGGCAGGCGCGCGTGCGGGACGAGCGCGCGTGCGGCCGCGCCTGCAACGACGCGCCCTTCCGATGTCTCAGCTTTTCCTTCAAGTGAGTACATATTGTGGAATAAGGATCAATATTGACCTACGTTTCCGCATTTTTTTAGGGTTCCTTAACCAATTGGTAAAACGGAACCCTTTAACTAAGCCGCTGTCTGTCTTCAGGCTGTATCTCATAAACCGTGATAGCTAGAACGTTGAAATTTTCAGAAATGATGTATTTCCGTTATAGCTATAATATTTCCGTTTAAGCTATAATAACAAATATTAAAAGTAAGAAAAATATATTAATGGGGTCCAATAAACGTAATTTTTATGCAATTTATACTCGATCCTAATAAACAGGTATACCTGCAACAATCCCCACCGTTTGTATATTAATTCTTATTTAAACATTTAAGACTGTACATTTACATATAACTCCTGGATGTACACGTTGTTGCATAGTTCAAACAATTTTTGGAGCACACAACCTACACAACCTAGAACCAAGAACCGCACGACCACCACAATCTTCTTATGCTACTGACATAATTACAATACTAGTAATAATTTAATCTCTCCCTATCCAGTAACAACGCCCCCTCCACTACGGACAACTGCTTCCTCTCCGAGATCCGGCTGTTCGACCTGCAGCGCGGCGTGGACTACGCGCACTCCGCGCACGACTGGCTGTTCGCCTTCGATCTCTTCAACGGACAGTGCTGGAGAAAAGTGCATGCGAGTTATGAGTGAGTTGTTGTTATGATGTTACAAAGGACACTTCTTCGTCCGTTTTGGTCCCGAATGACACTTTCCAGCTACAAAACTAGCAGCTTCAAGTGTCAATAAGAGGAGGTAACAATGCTCTGTCAAGCGTCTAAACTATCATCAACCAGAGGTACAAATTTAATACCCCGTCATGTGTCGAAATTTAGCAAAAAGGTGACAACGCTCCGTTAAGTTCCACTATCAGAAGCAACAATGCCCCGTCTAGTATCTAAACTATCTTCGATCACAGGCACAAATACGCTGTTAAGTGTCAAAAGATAACACCGCTCCTTCAAGTGTCCATTAACAATACTCCTTCAATTATCACTTCAAATATCAGTCGTGAACTACAACCAAGCCGCACACGACTGCCTTCAAACCACTTTAACCAAAAACACACTCTAGCTATTAGTAACTAAAACCTATAATATAACTTTTACTTCTCTATTCCAGTGAACCAGCACCAGAAATCCCTCGTCCCCTATCCGCCCCACCGCTAGAAGAGCCCTACTCCGCGGGCGGTTCCTCCGGCCCCCCCACAGCCACCGCACTCTCAGGGCCCTCCGTTTCAGGACCCTCTGGACCGTCAGCTCCTACTGGACCTGAGTATACTGAGCATCATGGTAAATATACAACAGCTTTATTACAAATGTGTTTACTGCTTCTTTATAACTGAAATAATGATGAAAATTCCGAGTTTTCGAGTCAAGTCAGAGGCCTACGGACGGCTTTAACTCTGACATCAGGTTGTACTTCAACCACATGATAAAAAGGAGTCGAAATAGTAAAAGACCCCGAAACAATCATACATTTTTGATCGAAAAACAGTATTTAATTTGACTCAAAAGTTTTAAAAACAAAAATATTCAAATCCAATAAAATAACTATGAATCTACCTGATGAAAGTTAGTAAAACAATTCAAATCCATTGTGATAGATTTAAATCAATTACTTTATTTTTCATTTACAGATACACCACACATCCCAGCATCTGGGCCTCCAAGTGGTCCCAGTTTCAAACCGTATTCCAGACCAGATTACAAACCTAGTTATTCCGACCCATCAGCCCCCGGGTACAAACCCAACTACCCACCAAGTGGTCCCCACAAACCATACGCCGAACCATCGGGACCGGACTACAAACCCGGATACCCTGGTCCCCCTGGTCCCCCTGGTCCCTCAGGACCATACAAACCAGACTACCCGGGACCAATAGGTCCCAGCTTCAAACCCGCATACACACCGCCTGTTATCGTCACTAACATCAAAGACTATCCGTCTGGACCGGGCTACAAACCCGGGTATTTACCAGAACCGGATGTAAAACCTTTTAGACCACAAAGGCCGGTATTTAGGCCTAATGACCATGATTTTGTTGAAAAACCGGGGTATTTACCGGAGAAACCTGGGTACTTGCCTGATCGGAGACCAGGATACCCGGGACCAAATAGGCCATTCCAGGATGAGTTGAGACCGAGGCCAGGGGGAAAACCGGGGCTAGCAGATAGAGATGTCAGTGAACCATGTAAGTACTTTCTTTTGGCTAATTTTTCTTATTGAAGTTCAAGCCATACCGGTAATTTACTTATTCACTCTATACCGTTCTAAAATTCATGTCTTTATATTCCACTTGATTATATGACAGAAACAGCATGACAGCTAACAGACAACATCCGTCTGTTAGTTTAATAAGTTAATGTTCTTATTATTATTTACTTCTTCTTCTGTCTTTGCCTTTTTTCTTTTTATGTGTGGTCTACCATCTTTGTTTGAAGGAACCAAACTGACCACCTTTTTTTTCGTGGTAAATCATCAAATGACCACAGCCCCTGTGGGTGGGAGGGAGTGTCAAACTTTTACTGACTAAAACCCACTATGTTCCTCCTGGAGCCATTTGATTGCCAGAGTCGCGGTAACTCTTACGAACATCCCGCAGTCCCGGCAGAAAACTGACCACCTAGGGATGACTGTTCTCTTTCTAAGTTAGCGTTATATCTGAACTCTTTTCAAGACATACTATTTTTAGTTTGTCCTCATTGTTCTTATTATCTTGTTCCCTTTCTTTTAGCGTCCGTGTCCCGTCACTACACAGTCTCCGGGCTCCCGTGCCGCGCGCGCTGCGCACAGAACACGGTGGCGGGGCACTGGGCCTGCGAGCCCGACGGCGGGGAGATCGGTAAGCTGTAGCTATTGCATTTATTTACTTCATCATAATCATATTTGACAGGCCTGTTGGTCTAGTGGTTAGTGGCCCTGACTGCTACACCAGAGGTCATGAGTTCCATAATAAAACCAATTATTATTACCTTGTCATCTACTCTGTAGAGGGTTTTTACAAAAGTTAATTTTGTACTCATATTCATCTAGACAAGATAATCTCATTGTATGCAAGATTATTTCCTATTCTACTTCAATTAAATATTAAAGTGTTAATTTTTCAGGATCTTGGGACTACTGTTGCTCCCCCACACATCGCTGTGGCTACAGTGAGGGATTCCATAAACCATGGTTAGTATATGACATTTATAATTACAATATGGAGTATTTTGCCGGTTCTACTCTATAATAATTACTACAATATGGATTTTCTTGAAGTTTCTATTCGTAAGAATGACATTTTGGAACCGCGCAACTAGAGTTAGTAACGTTTTGAAAGTGCCTGTACTCGAAATAAAAACCTTTTGGTTTTGAATACGATACGCGGAATAATTTCGCGTAATGTAGGTGAAAAGTTAATATCCTACTAATATTATTAATGCGATAGTTTGTATGTGTGGATGGCTGTTAGTTACTTTTTCGTTCTTGAACGACTAAATCAATTTAAATGAAATTTGGTATCACATTTGCCACTTTTTACTCGATTGCGAAAAAGAAGGATAATGTTTAGAAGCTATAACCGACTTTCATGCGGTAAAGAAATAGTGTATAGAGAAACTAATTGAATTAAGTGATGCTCGCTCAGACGGCTGACTATACATTCATTACTTTGCACAGATAGCCGAGTGATATAGGTCACCACGCCAATTACCACTGTGCGCGACGTGTCGCGAGGTCGATCCCCGAGTAGGACAAGCATTTCTGCGTTTTACAAATGTTTGCAGAGTCTGGGTGTCTCTGTGTATGTGAATTAAATGTCTTTATCTCGCAATACAAGGATTAAATTCCTTAGTACGGGAGTCTTTTATTTTCGAACTACAAAGATCCATAGTGTTAGTAAACAATAATATAAACGTACTACTAGAGTTAGTAATCAAATAACAGAAAAAAGACTGAAATAGTTTTGTGAAAAGGACATCCCCACATTATTGTTCGGTGATTGTCTTTCTCACAAGACTTATAATAATCGGACAGTCCACACTCTCCGCCAAAGTTAAAAAAACGTTAAAACTATAGTTTCTTTACAATATGTGTCTGTCTCCGTTTTCAGGTGCTATGTAGGTCCCAACGAGGACCAGTGGCGTCCCTGCAGCGAGAAGTACTATCCCTACCACCAACACAAGGTGCCGCACCCGTCACAAGCACACGATACTGCTCACCAAGGCTCAGGATATAGAGGTAATAATGTGTTACTTAAGCTGTGACAGCCTAGTGGTAAGACCGTAAGACTGCCAAGTCAAAAGTCTCGAGTTCTATCCCCACGGCGCGCAACGACTTTTCGAATGTTACACAACATTTAGAAATAAATATCACAGGTTTCGTGTTTCGGAAGGCACGTAGAAATGTGGGTTTCACTACAATTATTGTTTGTAACTTTTATAAACTCAAATGTCAAAATCAAAGAATTTAATAAAAAAGTTGCCGTAATAACTACATACATATATTATTATTTATAAATTTTTCATCATAAATAAATTACAGAAAACCTCCCTATCCGTCCTGGCCCACAAGCCTGGCCCAGACCAGGGTACCCTGATAGAAATAGGCCATCGGGACCACCGGGACCACCGGGACATCCGGGGTATCCGGGACGGCCGGGACCAGGAATACAGGGGCCAGTGGGACCATATATCTCTGAAGGCGACAGACAGTACTGGGACGATTTGTATAAGAACGGACCTCAAGCTTATTATGATAAATATGGGAATCCTTTACCAGGTATGGAGTAAGAAAGAGGTTGTGGTTTGTAAATGTTGTAAAACTCTCAAACTACAAATATCGTCACTATCTGCTTGCATTGACTGACAATTACTTTTTCTTGTCTAAAATTGATGATGAACTATTTTTATAAAAGGCCGTCGATACAATCACATAATATCTCTCAAAATGAAGGATTTGATAAGAAGTCACACCAAAAAGAACTGTTTTCTGATTTAACTCAAACCCTCCACATATTTTTCTTGTCCTCTGAAAATTGTCGTGAAACCAAAATAATCAAAGCAATTATTTAAAATGAAATAGGTACTTTATGTCTGCAAATAGCTTGGATGACCTTTTTATTTCATAAAGTAATGGCCTACATTTCCCTCCGAAAGGGAGAAATGGCAGAAGAAAAGAGAGGCCTTTACCAAGCAGTGGGACAATAGAGGCTTATAATAAATACATTACACAATCCACGTATTTGATTTAAACTGCATATTCATTCCTATTTCTTCTTCCCCCCAGGCTACTCGCGCGTCCCTACCGAGTCCCGGCCGCACATAAAGTTCAGCCACAACCAGCCCCCCGCCGGAACCGGGACCTGGCTACCGGTCTCACCCACACAGGGACCAGAGGGACCACAGGGACCAGAGGGACCTGCTGCTAATGGACTGGGAGTTCCTAGGTATGGATAGTTTTTCAACAATAAAGTAGACATCAAAATGTGTTTATCTAAGGTAAGTTGAGTTAGCAGTATGACCTATTTATAGTAGAAAGTTTGGTCATTGTAGAAACTTGATTAAAAAAGAACATCTAAATTTGTTTATTCAAGATAAGTTGATTTAGCAGTATGACCTATTTATCTATTTATAGTAGAAGGTTTGATCATTGTAGAAATTTGATTTGATATAATGTTTGGGAAAGGTTTTTGGTGATTTCTGTCTTCCCTAATACTTGATGCTAAAATGGTCCTATACTCAACTATAAAATGGTCCCATAGAGTTTTTTGATCCCCAAGTGGAATAGAAGGGATTGGGACAAAAATTTTGACATTTTGCATTTTTTTATTGAGTTAAGATTTTTACAATCAAAATATTTAAAAAAGGTAGGTCTCCTAAAAACGTTTTGCTGTAACTATAATGTTTAAAGTACTTGCCCTTACTGCGCGTTTTATAAAACCCTGTTATAAACCATTCTCTTGAACCATCCGACTTAAGGATCTAAGCATACATACAGACAGCCTCTGATAAACGCGTTTGTTTTATACTATGTATTATTTAAACAAAAACATTCCATTTCCAGATACTGGCCTGTAGCCTACCTCCACAAGGAACCACCGCCAAACACAACCTACTTCCGTTACAACGAGACGCAGCAACCGACAACCACAACCGAGCGCTTCACAACCACTCAGCTACCGACAACCCAGCAACCACGCACCGACAACCAAGACAAACATAGAGACGAAAAGAAACGAAACATAAGCGACTTTGATGAATTACCAGAAATTACTACCGTCAAAATTGTAACTACTACCGCACTACCGGTCAAAGAGGTAGTGGTCACAGAAGAGGTAGTGACAGAGAATGTAACTGAGGTAGAGCTGGTCAAACCAGAAAGTGTCAAAGTTAAGGATACGATTCCAGGAATCGATGACAAAATCGATGATTTCTCGAGTTCGATAGAAGTCATCGATTTAGATGATATCAAAGGTGATAAGTTGTCTGATTTGAAAATGTTAGAGGCTGAAGAGAGACAAATAGAGGAAATAGGCCGAATTCTAGCTTCAAGACGAGGAGGAAAATTAGTTTTGGATAAACGTTCACAAAAAGACTTAGAATCGAAACATATTGCAATCGATAAAGATTTACTCGATTTCAATTTCGGTAATCGATTTAATGTTGAAAGGAGAGGAGTTATTCAGAAGGTTAGTAAAGATGAGATAGAAAGAGAGAGAGCTGATAAGAGTCTAGAAGTTAGTGAAACATCGTTTGTTCGACCACCCCGTATATTATCAACCACTGAAAATATAAGAAAAGCCATTGTTAATGGGAAAGTCTTCTACGACGCGACAATAAGAGAACAGAGAGATATCTACTCTAACTCCACTCGCAAGAGTAAGAGTTTAAGAAATGATGAGAAAATCACGAATTTAGCGTCATCAGCAAGTTTTGGTAAGAAAATTGTTAAAGCAAGGAATGTTAACCCTGTCAGAAGAGTCAGAAGGGTGTATAGAAAGAGATACAACCCAGAAGAAGTGAGAAGAAGATTGTTAGAAAGAGAGAAGAGTAAGGTAGAGACTAGTAGTGACAGTTCGAGGAAAATGTAATTGGTTTTGTTTTTTTCGCTTTTTTTAAGGGCAAAGTTTGTCTCAAACTTTACGTGTTTGTTTGAGGCAGTTTGATCCCGTTTGAAAGTCTTTCAAACTAGAGTGTTTTAATCTAAAAATGAATTACATCAAACCACCTTTAACCATGTGAATGATTAACAAATTACTTTGTGTCATGGAACAATTAAATAAATTGTTTTATGAAACAGTTTTATCTTGTATGTGATCAAACCAGACTGTCAAAATCTAAAAAATGTATTTAAACTTTCTCAAACCAGCTTCAAATATATGAATTTACGTTTGTGTTTGATTGAAGGATAATACTGTTCCAATACATTTTGGTCGGTTAGAAGGACCTCTTTCAAACCAAACCAAAACGTATGTAAAAATAAGCTACACATAAATGTAACATTATATTAAACAAACCTTTCAAACTAGCGTAAATCCATCAAACCAACATGAATCAAAGTAAAACCGAGTTTGAGGCAAATAAATATCATTTTGAAGGCCTTGAATAAAATCTATTACTTACTGTTTTTAGTAATTTAGTTTTAATAAATATATTAATTTCCATTTTATAGGTAAAGGATAGGTGCTTAAAACAAGAATTGTCAGTTTGCCTTAAATTTGAATTTAAGTTGAATTGACGATGCGTATTCAAAATTAAATGTATTCAATAAGTTTATCTATTTTTTTGTATTATTTAAAAATATTTTTATTCAATCTTTAAAATAAACATCTTTAAAAAATAAGATTTTTAACTTAGTGAACTTAAATATAAATGTATTTTTTTATATTTATACTTTATTTTTTAAATTATATTTATGATATAATTGTGATAATTTTGTGAAGTTACCATGAAGAAATTGATGTATTATTTAATAAATAATTATTATTAAGTGTAGCACTTTGTATTAAGTATTTTTATAAGACTCGAATAAAAAGCATTTCTTTTATTTTTGTTTTTTATTTATTTTTACATATTTAGTATTGTACTATATTTCCGTACGTAATAGATGAATGTTTATATTTAACAACTGAAAAGATAAAAATATGCTCGAAGTGCAAAAAATACAAAAATAAATAAATACCTACTAGATTTCTTATAGCATTTTAGCAAAAATACTACATATACACGAAAATAATGTTGGCAACCCCAACAAATACACTCACACTCATTTTTGCATTCGTAAAATTAGTAACATTTTAAACCTAACAATCTTATTACATAAATATGAAATGCATAGAAAGTAAAATGTCAACGTATACATATACCTAAGTGAGTGCAGTTTGCAATTCCATACGCGAAAGTGATATAGAAAACAGTAAAAGTGGCCCCAAAGGCAGTTGGCATTCACAACTGGGCAAAACAGAGGTATTTTACATACATACATTTCCCTATATTATGCCATGAATAATATATCTAGGTGAAGCTGTGACAGCCTAGTGGTAAGACCGTAGGACTGACAAGTCATAGGTCTCGAGTTCGATCCCCACGGGGCGCATCGTCTTTTCGAATGTTGTGTGCGGTTTAGAAATAAATATCACAGTTTTCGTGTTTCGGAAGGCACGTAACAATGTGGGTCCTGCGCCTGATCTCTCTCCGGTCGTGTCGCATTGCCGTCCCATCGGGCTATAAGAGTAAAGGAATAGAGAGTGCACCTGTGTTAGCATACGTTTGTGCACTATAATATGTCCCGCGTAGCTGGCTGGTGTCATAGTAACACTAGCCACTTTGAGAATGATCTCTCCAGACATATTATACTTGGCATATTGGATTTGACCAACAGTCATACCACAAGGTTATTAATGGTTTATGATCGTATCTGAAAATTATATGATCATCATAAATGGAACTCATAAAATTTTGTCAAAGGCTTCGAGATAATATGAGATAGATTTAACTCTCTCCTCATTTACATTTAACCAAGATATTAAAAGTACAGTATAATAATTTATACAGTATGACGTCTTCATATAAACAGGCGCAACGAGAGTTATACCTACGCTATCAGATCGTGGCATCCGCTCAGCATCTTACAGTTGCGAGTGTGTCGCATTGACGAAGGGACGATGTATTGTTGATGTAATTAAAATGCTGTAGGTGGGCAGCCCTATCGCTGTTACGTACCGCGCGGCTGTAGGTATTTATTTAAAAAAATACCGAGTTATAGTACTGTATTTATTTACACTGTGTCAAGCCTTTAGCTTTTACTCGCATATTAACTGCGGTTGACAAAGTACTTAGTTTTCCTTTTCACGAGATGACAGTTTCACTGGGCACTTATTTAAGAAGATTTCTGAATTAATTAACATGCAAAAGCGATGAGAAAGCGAAAATCTGGCGATTATTTTGTTAAAAGATATTTATGCAATGACAAAATCATATTGAGATTGCTGACGCATTGCTTCTGTCAATATTATTATACTAGCTTTTGCCCGCGGCTTCGCACGCGTTAAGAAGTATAACTGTTTAGCAAGTTAGTGTAAAAAATTAGGGCCTACAAAACTTCTTTGTACACAATATTCTTAACTAATTTGTCATTTGGCGCAAAAACTATCAAGCTACTGGGAGAACTTACTCGTGAGCAAGCAACATAAAACTGCCCATGAGAGAAGCAATGTTCTCTCAAGTTTGAGACCCGCAAATTTGAGAGTTTGCCCCTGAGACTTGTCATGGCAAGTCAAAAATCTAAGAAGATTTATACAAACTATTTCATCCCCTTATGGGTGGAATTTATCAAAATCCTATCTTAGCGGATACCTACGTCATAACATCTACCAGCATGCCAAATTTCAGCCCGATCCGTCCAGTAGTTTGGGCTGTGCGTTGATAGATCACTATGTCAGTCACCTTTGAGTTTTATATATTTAGTAGACAACGAACAATTTAAACAACAAATACAATGAAAACAACGAAAATTTCCTTGTGCAACGAAATTACACAGTGAAAAATCAAGCTATTTTATTGCGGGGTATAACACCTCGGTACGCGCGATCGCAAGTCCCGTCGTGGTACCTCGTCCCGCGCCCCTCACTGCAACTCGCCCCGAGAGCCGCGTGCCGTGTGTATAAAAAATATTCGTGCGACTTTTTAATTTCACGATATATCAGAAACTATTCATCCGATTTATAAACTGTAAAAGACAAATATTATCTCCATGATATGACCTTTTTTTTAAAGTAAGTTTTTGACGTAAGAATTAATATGGTAGTACTAAAATCATGCTCAGAAAACATGTCTTATTTTTCTTTATCTGTTTAGCCTCATCATGGATTTCCCCTAAAAGATAGATATAGGGCATCGCGAACTTTTTTGTAGGTCTATAGGAGCCCTACATTTTCGTAGTACATAGTATTCATATATACTTGAGTATTTCGGCAGCGTACGCGATAAACGTGATTTAGCGGTATTTTTTTTCCGACTTACTTGACTAATATCCTTATTTGAAGATAACCGAGAAAAGTAGGGTGATTTCATATAGCCCATGGCAATTCGGAATGATGTAACTTTCTAACAGTGAAAGAATTTTTAAAATCGGTTCAGTAGTTTTGAAGATTAGCGCCGACAAACATACAAATATACAAACTTACAAACTCACAAACGCTTACCTCTTTATAATATTAGTATAGATTACGTAATCCCACCACTGGGTAAAGTCTTTCCTACTCTTCTTTCACTTGTCTCTCTCATGATACATTTTTGCAGAACCACACGGTATTATAGTAACCTATGTCTTAATCCATGGTGTCAGCTACCTCTATACCAAGAATTACCAAAATTGGTCCAACTATTTAAGTGTGAAGGGGTAGCAATCATGTAAACATAAACTATCGCCTTAATAACATAAGAGCGATTTTGGTTTTTACCACCTTCACACAAAGCCACCTTGTTTCAGATTAATTACAATAAGATAAATAGTATACTAATATTATGAAAAATAAAAAAAATTAAGTAAAAAAACTTTTTAAGAAAAAGCTTTTATTTAAACGCTCTAAAAAGAAGAAAATAAAATTTTCCTTTTGGATTATACTAACAACTCCTCATTATACACAATTTATATATAATAATAAAAGCTATTATACTAGCTTGTCGCTCGATTTACCACAAATTATCTATACATATAATAAAATTATAAAAACCTCATGTCTGTACATTAAAGATATTAAAGAAAATCTTAGATGGGGGATCTTCATACAACCAATAGAAGCCAAAAATATGAAAAAAAAAATTCTTGTCTGTCTGTTTGTTGTCCGCGATTCACGCAAAAACTACTGGACGGATTTTGATGAAACTTTTTTTATTATGTAGCTATTAGTCCTCGCTAACATCTAAGCTATCTTTTTTTTGGAATTTTGCTCTTTAGGGGGGTAAAAAGGGGTGGGTAAGTTTGTATAAAACTCCGTAAGTTTTGAAGCTAATTCGATTAAAATTAATATTTGGCTATTTAGATAGAAGTTAAGAATGACGCAATAAGGATTTTTGAAAATTCTGCCTTAACGGGGGTGAAAAGGAGGAGGTACGTTTTTTTGAAACTCCCGACTGTTTTGAAGCTAAGTCGATGAAAATTAAAGCTGTTTACGTGAATACTAAGCTTTTCTGCCCATCGTTTTGTGACGGTTACCTGTTTAAAGAACTATTGTCATAAAATTGTTAAACTATCCGTAAATATATGTCCGGGATAATCCCAAAAAAATAATGTACAGATTTCATTTTCATTTCAAATTTTTAGAATATATTGACTAGAGGTCGTGACAACATAAATTCTACATATTATTGCGCTATTTCATATGGAGGGTGAGCAATCACGAATTTTATGACAATTACCGGCTTAACGAAGAAACTACTTAATATACATAAGTATTCAAATTTTGCATGAAGATTAAGGACATGTCTAGACAACATATATTATAGGCTATTTATTATCAGGTTATTAACCATGGGGTCTTAGCAATAAACCTTTATTTTTAAAGAACACTTATCTGGTGTAACTGAAAATGTCACCATAGCGACCAAAATACTGTTGCTATGGTTTTATGTTTTGACATTAATATTAACATGCTATTTGGCTTACAATATAGAAATTAAAATAGCGGGCTCAGGAAGTACAAGCTTCGTATTTTTTTACTCTAAGTTCAAATTTCATTTCGACACACATTTTTTTAATTTACTTTTTAATAATTTTTGAGTACGAATCGAATCTCAGTCAAGCATATTTTTTTTTTCTTCTATCGTTTTTGGTAGCTATTGAAAGAAGCGCTTGGATTTTTTTTAACATACCTAAAATTGTTCTTTAAAATACTTTTATATGGCATCTGGTATATGATACTTACTGTTTAAGCTAGGACAGTTTCATCCAATTTAGGAGGAGCTGTGGATATGAAATGAAAGAAAACCAACTACACCAAAACAAAAAATTGTGTGGACGGTAAATGATTTACTATACTTAATTAACTACTTAGTTGTTGACTGCAATTTTGTTGTGTGTGACACGTGGTTTTGAAGATTTGATAGTACCTATACGCTACAAAATTGTGCACCAATTGCGATGGTATAGGGTAGTTGCATAAGTGAAAGTGTGTTGATATTCGAGAATTCATGTCTATTAAATCTCGAGAACGAGTATGCCCCGCACGCGTACTCCCGCGATTGTTTTGTATATGTACTAGATTAACATTAACAGGCTCAGTCGGGTCAGCTCAAACTTCTAGAATTAGAAACTTGGAACTTTGATAATCATGTAAGTAAGCACTAAGACATGATTTAAAAAAAAACATCTGTCAAAGTTAGAAAGAAAACGAAATAGAAGATGAATGAGGAGCAGCGCCTGCTGTTCTCCGCACCACAGCGCACAGTGCAAACGTGTCGAATAATATCTGGCTGTTAAGGACCAACCCCGCACAATAAGTTCTCCTCCTGGTTGGCATTGCTCTACCTGACGTTAGAAGAGACTTAAATCGTGTAGACTTAAGAGCCAAAAGAGCTTCTTCCGATATACACTGACTACTATTGCAACTCTAACTCGAGCTCGGTGCAAGATCTGGGCAGATCGACAACTACCACCTACTACTTATGTCCTACCTCAGGAAAATCTGCCGCCCGGCCTACTGGCCCACCTTGCAGTGGCCTGTTCAGAAAGCATTCAACCGTCTCAGAACCCAAATAGGTAGGTAAACAAAATTTGGCAAATTTGGGTATACAGACCCCTCTCACACCCAGTGCGAATGCGACCTCTTCGTAACGACGATGTCACATCGCCTAGAGTGGCCAAAGTGTCCGCGGTTAGTTAGTGCGCCGTTACCAAGTTCTGCGAAGAAGTGATGACGCTCAAGGAAAAGTGGAAAAAGCACGGCAGGCTTCATCTGACCACCTGATCCATGTTCGACGAGCAAAGGATAGAAGAAGGGCCTTATTTGCCCTCCTCCAACCACCGTAAATAACCTACGCCAGTAGTCTCAGGGCAGTCTACTTCACTGGATAAAGGCAAAGACGGAATGCGTGGTGCTTCCACGCGCCTCTTAATAAGGGCTGGCAAAAGCTGTCTCCACATTAATGAAGAAGCTCCCGTTAAAAAGAGCTCTCCTGTCGGGGCTTGCGGTAGATTGCGAAAGCGTTCCCGTGGCCCCCGACAATAGAATACGGTGAAGCACTCCGGCGGTTAAGCCAGTAAGAGACCAGCACACTTCTTTACCATCGCCCGTTCTCAAGTCATTCAATCCAAATTGTCAAATCAGTGCAAGATAGTGGCCACAGCAAAAAACTAGCAGTGTTAACTAACAGTCAAATATGTTTGTAAGACTAGAGGTTAGGATTAGGAAGTTAAGAAATTAGGTAGTTTGGAACGGAACAGGACTAGGGAGCTGGCATTAAACATTATTTAGCTTTACTTTTTGTACAGCACTACACATCTTGAATACCACGCAGACGAAGTCGCGGGCAGCAGCTAGTTATGATATAAAGGAATGTTGATAGGTATGTAAACCTCGCGACAAGCTTTTATTATTTTATATAAATTGTGTATAATGAGGAGTTGTTAGTATAATCCAAAAGGAAAATTTTATTTTCTTCTTTTTAGAGCGTTTAAATAAAAGCTTTTTCTTAAAAAGTTTTTTTACTTAAAATTTTTTATTTTTTACTTTTTAGTTCCGCCATATTGGATTCAGAATGACGTCATATTCTTTTTCTAGTCACTCTTAACAAGCCCTTTCATTTGATACCCATATTGTATAAGTGGATTAAATATAACTGTTCTGACATCTTGTATGATCCGCCATATTGAATTTAGAATGACGTCACATATCTTATCATATATTGTCATCCAAACAAAATGCGTCCACAAAATTTCAGCACAAACGGTTGAATATATCTACTTCAAAATTGAGTTCAAAGATTTCACCCGAACACACAAATATCCATACATTGCAAGTTAAATAAAAGCTTTTAAAAATACACCCAGACACAGAGCAAATGATCGAGCTCATCACACAAACATTTGTCTTGGGTGGGAATCGAACTCACGACCTCCGGTATAGCAGTCAGGGCCACTAACCACTAGACCAACAGACCAGTCAAGTCATCATAATATGTGTAAGAGTTCTTTGCTAAATATGTTTAGAGAAAGGTAAAATGTGTGTGTTTTAGAGAAAACTGTTTACAATGTACTTTTAATATTCTTCAAATATTTTTTTTGTTTTTAGTTTAATGCATCTTTAGTCTTCTTTTCCCCCTTTCTTATCACCTTTTAGACTATTTTACCACTCTATTTTCCTAATATGCACCTACTTCTAATAATTCTCTGCACCACCATATAGTTGACTGATAGAAAATGCCTTAGGCACTAAGTCCGCCATTGTACATTATTATTTTGTACAACAAGCATTAATAAATGTCATAATTATATTATACTAGACTAGCAACCCGCCCAAACTACGCACGGGAGCAATAAGTCTGATGTAGGTACCTTCCTCTTGAAACATTCTATCCATAAAAAAAACGCATCAAAATCCATTGCGTAGTTTTAAAGATCTAAGCATACATAGGGACAGACAGCGGTAAGACTTTAAGTACTCGTCAAACCGCAAAACTGTTTGATGTGATGTCTTAAACCGCAGTTAAGTTAACGTTAGTAACACACGGTTACGTGCTAATGGTTAAAAGTTAACCATAACTTATAGTTATTACTAAAACTGTGTTGTGTAATAACATTTCTTTTACTATCGCTTAGATATAGGGTGTTGTTTTTTGTGGACTGTGAAATAAATTCAATAAAATAATAAATAAATATTTCACGACTTTTATAGAACGCCATCTAGTCTCAAACTAAGCTGAGCTTGTATTATGAGTACTAGATAACTGATAAACATACTTACATACTTCTAAATGAATTGAGAATGTATCTCTTTGTTTTCATCGTTGTGACAGATAGTTAGATAGTGACGTTATGGTGACAATGGTGATATCGTCACTGTTAAGTTGAATATAGAGACAAGTAGACATTTAATAGCTTCACTTAATAAAGGCTCATTTTTGAATACGGAAATAGAAAGTTGGTATGTTTTTCTAAGCACTTTTATTTAACTGCATATTTTTATAAAACGCTGGCGATTCGAAATATCAATATCATAGTTTACCGTACCGTAAGTTAGATAAACAACACATTTGAAGTTTCCTGCACTGAGTTCAATCCTGCAATCTCAGACGTGTCGGATTTTTTCAAACTATTTTTCGTTCAAGGACACAAATTTTAAAACTACAGATGTAACAAACATCTATAACTAATCACATAATCTGGTAAAGCATTCAATAGATAGACAGCGCATTTAATTGCATAAACCAAATAAAACAACAACCTGTACATTTCGAAAGTGACATAAAAATTTAAAAACAAAAGCGTTTACAAATATTATTGAGCGAATATAATGTTTACTACCGATAAACATGGAACTTCGTAATTGTACCGAATTGCATCAACTTTCGCTATTCCTTCAAACCGCGATCGGTTAAATTTTACGTTAACTCCATTCGTAACGGTTATATTATTGTTTCACTTGCTTAACGATGAACAGTTTTATTTTTAGGGTACAATATAAGATGATAAAACGCTTAATTTTCTTAGACACACTTTCTGGAAGGCTGATCAATAGAATCTGCTGTCAAATCAACTGATCACGACTGGGATTAGTTGATTATGAAACTTACAGCCAATTATAGGTTATCTCGACATTTGACTGATGATTAATAAAAAATGTTTATCAGCGTTTGGGGTTTAGTTAGATAGAATATTTTTTATTGCACACCACCTGAGAATCAGGGGCAAATGGGCAGTCTTATCGCTAAGAGCGATCTCTTTCAGACAGCTCTTTAGGCGTTTAGGTTACTAGGTAGCAGATGGACTGCGGCAAAAAGCGGTGGCGGGATAATTTGAACGTACACCGCGAGGACTGACTCGAGGTGGTGCAGCGAAGGAAAACATGTAAGGATTTGGGGGAGGCCTTTGCTCAGCAGTGGGACACAACAGACTATAAATAAATTATATTCCACGACATTCACACAATGCCATCTAGTCTTAAAATAAGTACCTTTACGATAGTAACTCGTGTAATGTGTACTAGACAACATATAGATAAATTACATCCAGACACAGCACAAATGATCGTGTTTATCTCATAAACATTTATCTTGGGTGGGAGTCGAACCCACGACCTCCGGTGTAGCCACTAACCACTACACCAACAGGCCAGTTAAATATATTGTATAAGGAACCAGAATTGCAAACGTCATTCACAACTGTCACACTTTTTGTAACACTGATGACATCTCATTTCACAAATGTGTATTAAGTGAGAAAGTTGTTGATAGTGTGTTACATTGCCATTGCGATAAAAACTAAAACGTTTTATATTTTCCCTTTTACTAATATGAAAGAAATCTTTGTAATGTAGTGGAACGTATAATAAAAGTAACAAATTGTCGAGTGGATAAGTGACATTTCTACAATTGTTAACGTTGAACGAATGGGAGTGATAACTATTTTTAAATTTCCGCGATGTAGTTTTATAAATATTTTTTTTTCACACTTCGCCATCTAGTCTCAAACTAAGCAGAGCTTGTATTATGAGTAGATAACTGATAATTATACTTACTTTTAAATACCGATATACTATTAGATAAATGACACCCAGGAAAATATCTCTTCCCATAGCGGAAAGGCTTGAGCATTGATCACCAAGCTACTTTACTGGGGGCGATTTCAGATTTCAATGTTTGAAATCCAGGTTCCCTCACGATCCTCACGTTAGTCTAATAGTTAGTGCTGTCTTAAAATAATTTAGAAAGTACATATACATAATTATTATAACTTAAGTCACATTCGATTGAACCTGCACCTCGTGGGTACTTTATTGATAAAACCGCAAGGTCACCACGCCAATAAATTGGTATATAAGTTTAGTTTTAAATGTAGATAAGATATTTAATTGTGTTAAATAGTCTCTCATACATTGAATGTGAAAAAATTATTATTTTTTTTAAATTTATGTCGATAAAAGCCTAACTCTATTACACGGGCTTCCAATATCCATTTATACATAAGATAATCTTCAGATTTCTAAGGCTTAGAAGCGTGACAATTATAATATTACAGTTAAAACGATCAGATGTCATTCTTAAGGTCTATATCAATATCGCGAGTACCGGCGAAAGTGACTTTCGCCAGTAAAAGTGTAAACGTTGGTAACACTATCGATAGGTCGTTGAACTCTTGACCGACTGCGGAAAGTTGGGTGTAGTTCGATAAGTGGGTAACGAGTATATGGATTTTGTCTTCTTATAAGCTTGAATTTAGTGTCACCTGTCTCTGGACGGTTTCTGGAAAGCTGATCAATTGAATCTGCTGTCAAATCAACTGACCACGACTGTGATTGGTTGACTATGGAACTTACAACCAATCACAGAGCTTGAAATGAGATTTGATTGGCAATTAACATTTTTTTATGTTGATAAGCGTTTGTAAAACTAGGGGTAAGACTGGAGTCGAATTTTGCAAGAAAATTTGACCCCCTTTTCGGTTTTCATTTATTGAGGGGCGATTTTGCATCTATGGATATATCTTAAGTATTTTGTGGGATATTAATGGGTTTTCGATGTTAGTCAGTGTAGTTTTACTTAAGGATACAGATGTTGGTCAAAGAGATTCTCTATATGGGAATATAGAAAAGACTCGTCGGCACAGCGGTAATACCACGGTGCAGGACATGTCACAGGCTCGATCCCTGCGTAAGACAAGAATTTGTGTGATCTACAAATGCATGTTCTGAGTCTAATTGTCTGTCATCATTCCCTTGCCCTTATCTCAATTATTACTTGGGGTCGGCTGTCTTCTTCCACACGTTCCTATCTGACGTCATCTCGCAAGTGACAATCTTTGCAGCCATATAATCTTTCACTCAATCCACTCGTCTTATTGACTTTGCGCACGTGAATTAAACGTTTGTGAATAAATAGTACAGAACTGCCTCTGTCTAGTTTCAGTTGAGTTAATTCCTCAATATTTATCACTATTTTTGTAACCACGTCACTTTTGACTCATCTATAACCATTGTAAGTATAGTTACGAACAAATACATGTATACGCGACCCCGCCGCCGCGTCAGCTCATGATTAAGGACTCCGGTTGGGTCCGAAACTAGTCGGGCTATCCCGAAAAAACGCGTGAGTAAACCGTTACATCATATAGGTAAGTATAAATCATCCTCACGAAAGTTATTATAAAAAAAAAACAAATAATTGAAGTTTAAGTCCTAGTCAACACTGATGTATAAAATTGTGAAATTTTCTTTCAAATTAAACATTTTATACTTAGCAACATCAGGAATATTCCATAACAGCTTCAGAAATTGCACATAAGAAATCTACGGTATACTAAATAAATGAATTCGCGTTTCCATGTTATTGGCACACAGTTGGGCACTTTCTATCTTCAATCAGGGACAACCACGAACTTCACTCAGTTGACATTCAGTTACCTTGACGGTGGGGGTTCGATGCCAACTCGGTAATATTCCGTATTCATTGTACATGGGTGTTGGAGTATGAATGAGGTGTAGAGCTCCTTTTTTTGTAACCCAGTGGGAATCCTCATGGACTGCCCTCCTCAGGGGGTTGACGAGGGAGTGTGCCAGACTGTTACCGGCTACCACTGGAGCGTCCTCATCTGCCTATGGCCGGGGGTACGGGGTTCGCATTAGAATTCACCAGGACAAGTGTAGAGCTCCTAGTAATATTTTATTCTTGTTTCTTAGTTATTTAATAATAGACAAACGATTTGTTTTCATAACGATTGGGAGGTGGATTCGTAATTATTTGTTAATAACTTACTCACACGAATATTTCGCTTCAAACCGTAGTCTTTATTCATGTCTGACTATCCAAATAAATACGCGTGAGTAAACCGTTCAGATACATGTAATAAAAATACGTGTTAGCTATTTAATATTTTAAAATATACACATATATTTGAAATAATTAACAATAAATGCAATGAAGAACGGACTTGTCCCAATAAAAAAACTTATTTACTATAATCCATCTCATACAACCAACAAAACTCAACTCAACAAGACTTCATAAAATCAATACTCCAACACAAAATACCATTTGAAGCCAAAAGACTTTCATCCGACAATTTTATCGCAGATGTGCACAGATTCTTAATCAGCTATTGTTTAGAGGAAATCGAACCCACGGCCTTACACATGCTATTCACGTATCGCTTACGGATACTCTCTTGGAGTCTCTTGTAGGCTTTTGTAGGTAAAGGTCAAGATATCTATGTCTATTTTGAAAATACCTCGCACAGAGGATAAGCATTGCCATCCAACGTGGTAATGCCGCCAGCCTTTCGGGCACACTCCCGGCCGGCAATGATGCGAACGAATTTTATGACACAATTTTTAAGCTTATGTGTATTTATAAATTATGTTTGTAAAAAAAATGAAAATCAAATCAGAAGTAGTTTATTCAAATTAGGCAAATGCAGCATTTTTTTAATCTTAATGTAAAAAGTGCTGCATTGTACAGCACTTTTTGAACATTAAGATTTATAAGATATAGGCAGCATCCCATCGCCCACCCTTCACCGCTTCCTGTGCTCTCGCTACGGGAGAAGGAACGGCGCAACAAACTCCCCAGCAGCACACTGTCTTTAAATTTACAATATTCTTAGATTTCTTTTTAATAGGAATCGTGCCATCGTGCCTTGCTTTTTAAAGGACTTAAAGAAAGACGGCATTACATGGCGTAGAGCGGCGTCTCTCTTCCTCAATTGCAACAGTCTTTCAGACCATGGTATATAGTTGGACGGCATTACTTACAGTAGAGCCCTATCTATTCATCTTGTTACACATCTGGAAGCATGGTCTCCGGTCCTTTTTATCGGAAATCTTTTTATTAAACAATAATAAACAATAAAACGGTAATTTAAAGTATGGTTAAGTGCCATATCTCTTTCGCAATAGCAACAGCCTTTCAGACCATGTCTTAGAGTGACATGGCACTACTAATTATAATGTCCGGACTGATGTTGGCCAGTGTTACTATGACACCAGCCAGCTACACAGGACACATTATAACACAGGTGCACTCCCTATACCTTTACTCTCATAGCCCGATGGGACGACAATCCGACACGACCGGAGAGAGATCAGGCGCAGGACCCACAATTATCGGATATCAGTAGCTGTGATATTCATTTATAAACCGCACATAACATTCGAAAAGTCGGTGCGCGCCGTGGGGATCGAACTCGAGACCTTTAACTTGGCAGTCCTATGGTCTTACCACTAGGCTATCACAGGTTCAATACACAGTGTAGAGTCGTTTATCTTTTCCTCAACTGCACTAGACGCATTATTTTACAGTTATTTTGAAACGGATCTTTATATAGCAATGATATCACAAGTGATTCAGACTTAGTGAAAGTGAGGAAAATTTGCAATACATTTAAAATGAAACGGATTCGTATGTAAATATTGTGGACTAGATAGTGGGCACTGCGCGTGCGCAGGTGGCACGTTATAAACAGAGCAAGTGAGAGTGTAGGACGATATATAGGTTTAGGATTATTTTTGTATCGATGTTTAGTAAATAGCTATGAATGACGGGCCTGTTGGTCTAGTGGTTAGTGACCCTGCTGCTAAGCCGGAGGTCGTGGGTTCGATTCCCACCCAGGACAAATGTTTGTGTGATGAGCACGATCATTTGTTCTGTGTCTGGGTGTGATTTATTTATAATATGTATATATTTAGAAATATATAAGCATGTTTATCAGCTGTCTAATTACCATGACACAAGCTCTGCTTAGCTTGGGATCAGATGGCCGTGTGTGGATATTGTCCCAAAATATTTTTTTTTTTCGAACGACAAAATTTATAAATTATAGACAGCACCCCATCGCCCACCCTTCCTTCACCGCTTCCTGTGCTAGTTGTATAGCTGCTATAGCTGCAGAAACATTACCCTCCTCTCTGACGTAGTCGGTTAAAAGCTGCTTATCTGTTAATCCAGGGTGTCAGTTACCTCCATACCAACCGTTTGAGCATGAAAGAGTAACAAATATCCATCCATCACTCACGAACTTTCGCATTTATAATATTAGTAGGATATTTCTTTTACTATGATATAATAACAGTCATAGATTTAAACTACATAATAGTATGTTATTTTGAGAAAAGTTATAGTATTTTTTATTAGTCTAATATTTTATTTGTGGTTTGGTGGTATTTGTTTTAATGTTTCTGTGGTTTCTAACACTTTTGCATGCCGCATGGCTAAATATGGTTGAAGTTATAACTTACTGCATGTCATATTATGTATCTACCCATATTTGCAAAATAAAGTATCTATATCTTTACTAATTCATTTTAACAAGTGCATGCCAACCCTACCTGACGCGTCAACCGCAGGTTCTACCTGCCTTTACAATATAATGTACGGTCCGCAAAAAACGCGAAGCCTAATGCCGAACATTGATACTTGCGGTTTCTTAGTTCAATAGATAGAATGGTTAGCAAAACAGAAAGAGGTATACAAGATTAATATTTTTTTTTGGTTTTTAGGATACTTTAAATGAAGAAATAAATAATAATTATGATAGTAGCTATTAAAATTATAATATAGCATAGCGGTAGTGCACATAATATATTGCAATATTGCGTTGTGCATATTATTTAGAGTACTTTAATATTATCTAATAATATATTAATACTCAGACTAATAATAATAATATCTAAAGATGTGCTTTTCTAAAAATAATAAAAACAGAAAATTTAAAATCCAATTTTACAAATGTATGTTAACCATACAACACAAATAAACCAGTAATAAAGAAACACCTATTAATTTTACAACCAAAGCCATACAACTCATACACACAATTTTCATTTTAAACCCATTTTGTGTATTGACTTTTATTCAACATTTACTACTCACAACCCACACCCAAAAAAAAAAGTTGAACAATTATTGACTTTTTTGCCGACGCTACGTAAACACCGTACACAAATAAACTTTCTATTGTGCTGTGTCGAATACTTTATCGATAATAGCTAGGGATGTGCCTTGATTTATCGATATTAGTTTATCGTGATTGTAAAGTAATGGTTTTCATATTTAATTTATGGTTTTTGTATGAAATATTATTATTTAAGTTTGAATAAATAATGGTTTTAATACAACGGAAGGCTTAATTTTGTACAACAAACCGAGATATTTCCAAATAGGTAGTAGATATTATGTCTCTTGCGAAAACAGAACTAATGCGAAACAGTCCATTAAAACATAAAAGGTCTTTTAATACTCGTGAACGGGTGCTGCTTGCAGTTTCTGGTCGGTCTTCTGACCTCAGGTAGTTAAGAGTGTTGTTTTTTAGTAGTTTTTATCTTCCTAAAATATTGATTTATCTGGCACGGTTCTTACCTTGCTATATTATTATAATGTATAAGAAACAAAACTTGCCACTCATCCACGTGCCAAAAGAATTATTACAGCACTATATTGATTTTCCCCTCTTCGGGATTTTACTTCAGATTTCAAGAAACATTTTTACTAATATAAAAACTATCGATATTGATACATCCCATCCCTATTCACCTAGACATGACCTCTAAGCGAAAGTCCACTCTGTCAAGGTGGATAGTGATGCGCTTTGTTAATAAAACCCGCGTCATCACGATAGTTCGGTTTAAACTTTGAACTTGAACATTAGATGGGTTTTTAGAAATTAAAGGGATGGATTTGGAACTTATTGTTGGCATATTTTGATGAAAATGTAATATTTGTTATGTAGTTGCACGGATTATATTAGACAAAACTAACTTTTTTTGTAAGTACAAGAAACTATTTTTTCTTCAAAAACGTCACCTACACATATTCTGCAAATTATCATCATCATCATCTTCCTGCCCTTATCCCATTTTACTTAGGGTCGGCGCAACACGATTTCTTCCATTCTCCTCTATCAGACGTCACAGTATCATTTACTTCTTTTTCATTCATATCGTTACTAATACAATCTATCCATCTTTTCTTTGGCCTTCCCCTTTCTCTCCATCCATCAACATATTCTACAAATAAAGAATTTAAATTTGAATTTGGATTGTGGAAGCGAGACGCCACTCTACCAAATATCCCTCTATCTCACTCCAACCTCAACAGTCTTCCTCCAACATCAAAATACAACAGATTAGCTCAAATAATTCTAGTCAGACCGAAGTTCAGTCTAACCTTAGCCCCAGGGAAAGTCTAAGCTGAGCTTTCTCTAGAATTACCATAATCTTACTAACGTTATGGGTCAGGCTAGAAGACAGGGAAACTTTGAATGATGAAAACAATATGATAATTGTAAAAGATTGTAGGTTTAACAAGCAATATATTATACACAATATGTTATATTAATAATAAGATGGATTGAAGATGGCGTGATGACCTCGACAGTCACATGAGGGAATGGACGACACTTGCCCTTGACAGAAAGGAATGGAAAGATGGGAGAGTGGTCTTTGCCCAGCAGTGGGACAATATAGGCTTATAAATAAAATATATATATATATTTTACTAATATAACAAATTAGATAGGGTAGGGATAGAAGGGATGCTCTCTATTGTAATTTTTGACATTCGAAAAGTGCTTCATTGTAGTCTAATTTGAATAAACGAATTTTGATTTGATTTGATTTGATAGTAACGTGTGGAAAAAAAAGACATGTTGCGCCGATCCCAAATATAAATAGGGATAGAAAATGGGAGGGGAATTATGATTATTATACATGCGAAAATTTGTGAGGATGTGTAGATGTTTGTTACTCTTTCACGGTCAAACGACTTTAGTTATTTGATGAAATTTTGTGAAGCATTAGCTGACACTTTGGATTTAGTACGTACACATATAGATTACGTTACGACTTCTTTAGAAATGGGTAACATTTTTGCAGGTATAAGTGTATAACCGATTAAGGCAGGCCAACCTGAAGGGAAATCGCTAGCACTTAATAAATAACGTACACAGTTTAAATACAGTGAATAAATTAATTTGCATTTGCAAACTAAATTTTGCCTTGTATTCATAAAAGCCAATTTTCTACGGCCCATCCTTAAAAATCTTTCTCCAAGTATGGTCTAATTACGTATCCATAGTTCTACACCCTTAGTCCATTTTAGCACCGTTAATAAACATTGGTTACGCAAAATTATAAGCAAATTGTATAAAACTAAAAAACAATATTTCACGTTCTCAGATCAGCCTATAAAAAAACGAAATAAATTCACAACTACACGCTTGTTAACTGTAAAGAGAGAGATAGATGTACTGGAAATTTCATACGAAAGAAAGAGATGAAACGAGTTTGATCATGCGTTTTCCACGGTAGATCGGTTCTCGAAATGATAGCTAATGAAGTTAAATTAATGGGAACGGTAAAATAATTAAGTGCGTGATGAATATTTTCTTGTAATCTGAGGAAACTATGAGCTTATTACGAAGCGAAAGTATCGCATTGTTCCCGATACATTGCCGCTTATCTTACGCCATGGTTAAAACTAGAGGTGCTGACGAAGCAATAAATTGTTACTCGGACATTTTCTCACTTGTATTAATGAGCCTTAAAGTTGTAACGGAAAATTATATTTTTAGATCACCGCGAATAACCCATTTACTGTTAGCGATTTCTGTTTCATTTCATAGAAAGGTTCATTTTATTTATCATATTTATTTTACTGTATACATTTATTTATGTTTGGACAGACCAACAGATAAAAATAATAAACAGCCTACAAAAATGTTAAAAAAAAATAATAGCCATGATTTGATAACTTAGTTATGGGCTAAGGGCAAATTTTATTTGACAAAAAAATCTAATAAATCCACTTTCATTACACCCCCATTGTTTTTACTTAATTGCTTCCGATGTAATTTTTATTCCGATTAATTTTGATACTGTTGTTATGTCATCTAGTAAGCGAGCGTATTTAAGAACGAATCAAAGTTGATTAAATTGTTCAAATGTATGGAAAAGACCTTTTCTTTATAGATTACCTTAATATCTTCTGTTTAGGAACTGCCATTTTTCTTAACGTAGGTATACCTTAATCATTATCATTCCCCTGCCCTGATTCGAATTATTATTTGGGGCGGCGCAGTATACTATGTCTTCTTCTTCTACACGTTCCTATCTGACGTAATCTCGCAAGTCACACTGTTTGCAGCCATATCTTCGTCCACACAATCCATCCATCGTTTCTTTGGTCGTCCTCTTCCCCTATATCCATCCACATTCATGTCCAGCACCTTCCTTACCACGTGATCCTCTTTTCTCCGCATGACATATCCATACCATGACAACCGGTTACCTCGAATTTTTCTGTTACCGGTGCCACTTTTAAACTTCCTCTTATATACTCATTTCTTACTCTATCCGCTCTCGTAACACCTTACAATCCTCTTAACATTCTCATCTCTGCTGCGTGCAATTGTCTATGCAATTATTGTAAGTATACTCAACTTCTGTTTAACTACCAGTATTATCATCATCTTCCTGCCCTTATCCCATTTCACTTGGGGTCGGCGCAACACGTCTTCTAGACATGTTGCTTAAAGTTTTGGCTATGGTTTTATAGTCGGCCGCCTGGCTGACACTAACCCTCTTTGGGAATGCGATTGTTGGTTGTTTACCCGCCACCATTCGGGTGACCCAAGGTGCTTGGTACAGTGCACTGGGTTTTAAGGTCCATTAGTCGCCTTTTACGACACCCAGTGGAGGATATGGGGTGGTGCTATTCTATATATCCGGACACCACACGGAACTACTAGTATATTAACTTAACTTTAGTTTAACTACCAGTAATTCCGCTAAATAATTTACTTGGTTTTCCCCACCCCTTGACCTGCGCCAATATCTGTTATCGCACCAAAAACTCATCTTCTCTTATAGTCCAAGCTATCCCCATACGAAACTCTATCGAAATTGATAAAGCGGTTGAGGCGTAACAGACAGTCACTTTCACATTTGATATTATGAACAAGCAAACTCTAAAACTTGTTTTGATTTAAATAGATCAAGAACAAGGCTACTAATAAACTAGATTTTTTTTATAATTATGTCATAGAAGAGTTAAAAAATATAATATGGATGCCACCAGCTGTGCTTCTTGAGGCTAACCACGGAAACTTTGAACTAGGAGAAATATAGACTCGTTAATTGCTGTATTTATAGACTAGTTGTGGCTTGAGGTTTCACCTGTTAAAGAGTTTCCGAATGATTGGCGTCGAGTGTCAGAAAATGTATGAAATCGTTCTATAAAATTGTATGACAGTGACAGGTTTTGTAACGTAGAAGTGTGACTATGTATGTTTCACTAAGAAATACTGAAAAACGGCGACGGAAAAACATTGTGAGGAAACTTTCAACCAAACCAATCTACAGTGAGCTAGCATGGTGATCAATGCTCAAAACCTTTCCTGTATTGAAAAAGGCCTGTGCCCAGCAGTGGGACGTATAATGTATAGGCTGGTAAGTATTATATTTAATTTGAGGGATTTATAGCATCGTTAAATGTTATGGAAATCTTATTTTAATGGCTTGTTTAAATAGTTTAGAGATACAATGAACCACTTTCAATAAAATCCAATTTCAAAGCAATTTGAGTAAAACTGTTGCTATAATTGAGGAATAAAGATATTAGAATCTAAAATCACTAATCCGCAGTGACCTAGCGTGGTGATCGATGCTTAAACCTTCCCTATATGCGAAGTGTGGAACAAGACATTACAAATCCGAGTTTTTAACATGAGATTTGATTAGATTTTTGTGTTTTTTGCAATTGATAAGCTGACTATAAGGACAAGTATTGAGTTTATTCGTCCTACTAATATAATACAGTCAGGAAAAGAAGAGTTATTTTTAAACGCAAAAATTGGTAAGTATGAATTGACAAATGGATGTTTGTTACTCTTTCACGCTTAAACGGCTGGATCAATTTTGACTAAATTTGGTAAGGTGCTAGTTGACACCCTGTAGAAACACACTGCGTCAGAGTAATGTATTTGAAGCTAAAACCGACATTCGCGGGCAACAGCTAGTCAAAAAATAATACCAATTTTAGTTTCCTGATATATTATTAACACTAAGAAAGATTACAATCTTCTTAACAATGTAAGCCGGAATTACGCAGAAACATAAATATTTTTACGCATTTTTATTACAAATACAGTTTGCAAGTGAAAGTTGAGGTTAATTTTAATACTTTTCCTTTTTATTTAACTTACAAGTTGTATTAAAATATACACTCGTTAAGAACTTTCACGCCTTTTTTAAAATGCCGTCATGATGTTTACATACAATTATTTTGGATAATTATTTTAATAAAAGGGTTTTTTGATTTATGTGGGTTTTAAATACTTTTTTTGCAGTTTCATCATTAGCTCTAATTTACCCACGATGCCCACAGCTGGGCATAGGCCTACCCTATTTTTTCGCTGTATCATCATCATCATCATCAGCCCTGAATTATCCACTGGTGGGCAAAGGCCTTCCCTTTGTTTTTGATTTTCTCAGATAGAGGAGATATCACTTTATAAAAAAAATATTACTCAAAATAAAATAGTAATACATGAAGGAAGCATCGCTTTAAAAATAATATAGCTCTATAATTAATAGTGTGTTCTAATCTTGTAACACATGATTTCATCTAATTAAAAAAAATGAATTTACTTTTTATCGACTTAAATCATTCACAACACTACACATTTAATTTGCGTATTATTCAACTTTTTTTTGTCTGCACAAATGATTTATTCCTTTAGTAGATCATAAAGCAGGAATGCATCATTAAATACTTCAACGATGTCGGGACTACATTTCTAAAGTCCTTAGTTTCACCAGTTAAACTTAAAAAGAAATGTCTTTCCATCCTTTTCTAACGTATACCTGTCTCTCACAACTCCTCATTTCACCGTTCACTTGTTAAACAAGTCGGCAGTTAACATGACAGAGTTGTATCGGAACTACGTAGTAAAGTAATTTATGCTTTAGGTGGTGTGCGTAAGATTGATTTTTCGATCGAGAGAAAGTTAGATGGAACTTTCTCAATTTGAGTTGAGGTTGGTAATATGTATGTTTCCTATTTCACACTGTTAAGTTGGTCAGTTGGCTAGTAGGTTCGCAGTCGTGAAGGCGAACAGACGTCTGTTTGAACAAACAATATTAAATATATCGTAAAAAATGTCGAGAAAATCTCGTGAGCGCAGTTGAAATAATAAATTCAAAAAAAAAATGTGAATGTGTTTCAAAAAACAAGTTCGAAAATTAAGAAGTATTCGTTTTTTGCGCGCGAATTTCAACGTCAATATGACAGTTCGAAAGTGGTTTAAATTTGGAAAATCTATTCTCGATAGTGATGTGAAAAATATGTTGTTTTTTATAGTAGTGTTGTTTGCACTGGACAATTTGCCCTTAAACTGTAAGGGTGAAGATTTTAATAGAGGTGAGCTTTATTCATAATTTAGTCGATTTTTTAACATAAATATTACATGCGATATTAATGTCTTTAAAAGTGAATCTTAAAAAAGAAAGTTTTAGAAAATATCAATTTAAATAACGTCAACAAAAACCACATCTTCCAACTGTCAATCGTCATACAATTTAGGTCAAAATTTCATACGAAAACCATTAAACAAATACAAACTCATGCAAAAAATTTCATATCATGCTGACGGTAAACTCGATTGCCTGATTAAGTTGTATGAAAGTTGTATGAAATATCTATGGGAATTGTGTCACTGTTACACGAGACATACAACTTTTATTTAATATCCATACATTTGTGTGGTAAGATTTTATCTGTAAACTTGTTAAGAAAATGGAATAAAGGGAAGATTTTCAAAGAAAGAGAAATTCTTAGCAATTTGTAGGTCGAATGTGTTTTAACCGATTCAAATTATTCAATGTATAAGTTTACTTAAATATCTTATGAATATGTAACATGTCATAATTATAGTCTATAACTTTTAATAAATAAATATTCTCAACGTTCACACAACGCCATGTAGTTTCAAATTAAGTATACCATAGTAACTTGTGTTATGAGTACTAAACAACTGATACACATCCTTATACATATATTTCTAAATACATACACACTATAGATAAATCACACCCAGACACAGAACAAATCCTACTCATCACATAAACATTTGTCCTGGATGGGAATCGAACTAACGACCTCCAGTATAGCAGTCAGGGCCACTAACCACTAGACCAACAGACCCGTCATTGGTGAGACTGCCAGCCTTAAGCTCGGCGTGTCCAGAAACAATTGACAGTCTTGGAACCTGCAACGAAATATACTATTGCGTTTTTGGAGAAAGTTTTTTTATTACAATAAACAGAAGCGGTTTTTTTAATATTACTGGGCTTCGGCCGAAACACGTTGTTTTATCCAAGTGTTAGGCAATTACCTTTTTTCTAATAAAGATTTCCTTAACTTGTAACAATAACTTACAAGTCTTAGATTCAGTTATTTATAACTAGCCTTTTCCCGTGGTTTCGCCCGAGTATACATTGATTGTAGCGATAAAAAGTAACCTGCATCTTCTCCCGAAGTTTATGCTATTTACAGGCAAAAAAGTTTGTTCCTGCAAATCTCTGAAATGGCTAGACCGCTTTTACGGGACTTTTAATGGCAGGTAGCTAATGTAATAAGAAGTGACTTAGGCTACTTTTATTTTAGAAAAATCTTTCTTTTTATAAAATAAATTAATAAACTTTTTTGTTAAATTCTACGCGGACGAAGTCGGAGGTATAGCTAGTTACAAATAAAACTTAAATTTTCACTCATAAGCATGTAATAAATTTATTTATTATTACCAATAATTGCGTTCCAAGTAAGTGCGAATGAAGTACCAATAAAGTACCGGGAAAGTGCCACTTTGACATAACCCTGCGAACGCCGGCCGGTCTCGCATGTTATTAAGGCTGATTTATGAACACTTTCTCTTTTGTAAAGCTTATAAGACTTTGGAGTTGGTAACGATAATAATTATTAATAATACCAGACTGTAAACGCTACACTGCTGGGCACAGACCTCTTCCAATATAGGGAAGGTTTGAGTATTGATCACCACACTATCTCACTTCGGATTAGCGATTTCAGATTACAGAATTTAGAATCTAGGTTTCCGCACGATGTTTACCTTAGAATAAATAAAAAAAACGTGTAACTTTTATAAAGTCACATTGGTACTTACTTGCGTTGGGGATCGAACCTGCATCTCGTGCGTACAAATTCATACATACAATCGCACTACCATATAATCGCACAATCCACGACATAGTTATATTTTGTAAACCATCTCTGTTATCTTTTTATAACTTACTAGCTTTTGCCCGCGGCTTCGCACGCGTTAAGAAGTATTATTGTTTAGCAAGTTAGTGTAAAAATTAGGGCCTACAAAACTTCCTTGTACACAATATTCTTAACTAATTTGTCATTTGGCGCTAAACCTATCAAGCTACTGGGAGAACTTACTCGTGAGCAAGCAACATAGAACTGCCCATGAGAGAAGCAATGTTCTCTCAAGTCAATACCCGCAAATTTGAGAGTTTGCCCCTGAGACTTGTTTATAGTCATGGCTAGTCAAAAATCTATGAAGATTTCTACAAACATCCCCTATTTCATCCCCTTATGTGTGGAATTTATCAAAATCTTTCTTAGCGGATGCCTACGTTATAGTACCTATGTGCATGTAAAGTCTCAGCCCGATCGGTTTAATTTTGTCAAAGTTTCATAAAAAATTTCATCCCCTATTTTATCCCCTAGGGGGTAGAATTTATCAAAATCTTTTCTTAGCGGATACCTACGTCATAACATCTACCTGCGTGCCAAATTTCAGCCCGATCCGTCCAGTAGTTTGGGCTGTGCGTTGATGCATTAATTTCGATCGAATTTGATTACCATAACAAACGGTTCTAGTGAGTTAATCTTAAAAGATAGACATATACTGTCGCGGACATTTTTTTAGATCATTTCAATAGGAATAATTCTTACATACATATATTGTGTGTATCTTGAACCGTTTTCGCAGCGCACGCAACGGAAGCCCTCAAGGATGAACAATTTTCCCCGTTTTTTTCACATTTTTCATTATTTCTTCGCTCCTAATAGTTGCAACGTGATATTATATAGCCTAAAGCCTTCCTCGATAAATGGTCTATTCAACAAAAAAATAATTTTTCGATTCGAACCAGTAGTTCCTGAGATTAGCGCGTTCAAACAAACAAACAAACAAACAAACAAACATACAAACAAACAAACAAACTCTTCAGCTTTATAATATTAGTATAGATGAAAATAAAAAGAGAAATTTAAAAGAGACAACCCCTGAGTTTGTTCTTACATTAAAATGTATTCTATGCTGTATCTAAAAAATAAAGAATAAAGAATTAGAATTATTAGTTGCACAGAACATAAGTATAAAAGATGATAGAAAAATACAAACATCATTATCATCATGTTCTGCCTAAACAAACAAAACAAATTTAGTATACAGGCCAACTGAAAGTCCTGTTTAATTACATTAAGCAATAACACATTACATTAAAATATAAATTTCAAACAAAACATAAATTACTTCTAGATGCAAAAAAAAACAATATTTAAAATAAAATTATTATTCCTTAAACCTATCTTTTAAATAATATGTAAAAGGGGTGCCATATCTCGTGTTCACCACATAAATCCTTTTTATTCCATATCTTTGAAATGCTAGTTAAATGGTTTTTAAAGGTCTTCTACGTTTGTCTAATCTGTTTTTTCATGTGGTGTGCAATAAAGAATATTCTATCTATCTATCTATCTAATGAACAGTAATTCATAAAATAATTGTTGAAGGTTTCAAAGAAAAAAATACAAGGGTATTTCTTTTGTCAGGTCTTCTCCAATCAACCGAGGAAAGTCGTTTAACAAAACTCATTTTTCTAGAAAACTACATTGAAATTGTAGACAATTAGATTTCTGCATTAATGATGATAGAAATCGCTACAATTGTATGGAAATGACATATTTTCTTTGACAAGTTATGTGTCTTAGAACTGTCACGTCCATACATACCTACATATAAGGGGTTTGATGAGAGTCGAGGCTTGTTGAACTATCTTTTCACTAATTCAATTAAGATGCATCACTTTCGACGGGCCTGTTGGTCTAGTGGTTAGTGGCCCTGACTGCTATACCGATTTCGGGTTCGATTCCCATTCAGAACAATTGTTTGTGTGATGAGACGATCATTTATTTTGCGTATAAGAGTAATTTGAGTATATTAAAAAAATATAAGCATATTTAGTACTTACAACACCGGTTACTTTCGTTTACTTAATTTAAGACTAGATAGCAATTCGTGGACGTATAAAGAAAAAAAAATTAACCTTTCATCTCTCAATCTATTACAATCACGTGCATAATACCTATTATCTGTCAGAAAAAATAAAATAAACTAAATTACATATTATTAAGCCAGTAGATAACCATTACAATTATAAAATAAGTCTAACATCAAATTCGTACGAAGTTATCGCAATACGTAACACGTATCATGACTTCGCAACAATTGTTGACTTTTTGCTATCGCTTCGCTGTTGCTGCATACGTAATACCAGCCGCGCACCAAAACGGTATGGCTGTAGACCGGTCGGTACTAATGGGCCACTTTCTGCCAAAACAAGGTTGATTAATTCAAGTAAAGGACGAGTCATATTGAAAGAAAGTTTATAATGTTACTTTTATAGTCTCCTGGGCACGTTTCCCGCCATTGATGGAGATGACGATATATAATTATGTATTTTTTTTATCTTATGTATAAAATTCCCGTGTCACAATGTTAGTTACCGTAGTCCTCCGAAACGGATTTGCAGATTTTTATCAAATTTTTTATGCGTATTCAGTAGGTCTGAGAATCGGCTTCTATATATTTTTCATAATTATTTTCTTTTCGCGAATGAAGTCACGGGGTTCTTCAGTTCGTAGTTATCTAAGTTTAGACATGTTTTGTCAAATACTTTCTGTCACATATTGTACTACATCATAGTAAGTTAAGCTTTTAGCCGACGAGGAAAGAGAGGGAAGTGATGTTTGTGATCTATTTGTATGGCCATGACATCAAAGTGCTTATAGATTTTTACTGTTTTGGATGCATTTTTTTCTAATAAAAAAACGTGCATACAAATCCTTTCATAAAACCGCAAGACCACCACGACGTGTTACAATAATGTATACTTATTTGTATTTTAAAGGTATCAATTCAACTTATATTTTGTTAAACTGTCGAAATATAATTTAGTTATGAATGCACTGTGGATAGCCCCTAACTGCAATAATTACTTTTATTTATTTCCTTGCCAATCATTTATCAACATTGTTCCCCGTATTTTGTTTAAAATAACGGCAGTTTATAAGGGTTAAGGTAGTTAATCAGTTCTTGAAAGAACAATTAAAATATATACGTAAGATCTTTAAGTAGATTCCCGTACTGAGGACCTACCAGCAGCTCATAAAGTAATTTTATGGAAGTTGTGGAAGAGAGACGCCGCTCTACGCCGTGTAGTGCGCTATCACGCGACACAACTGCAATGATATTGCTTTTATCTGAATATCAAATTTAATTTGACTAAAGAACTACTGACTGGAGAAAATCTGTCTCATTTAATACTTACAGGTAGAGAAAAAAATAAGTCTTTGATTTTTTATTCAAATTGATCAAATTGGTCTGAACAATATCACAATACAGTACACAAATCTACAGACCTCTTGTGTATGAGAATGACATTCCTTTTCGACAAGTGACATGATTTTGACATGTCAATCAATTCCCGTCCCGTCCAGTTATTATTAAAATGTGTATTTGGTTTGCATTCTGCTCTTCTATGGATTTCAAAAAAATAAATAAGATTTCAAGAATACATAAATATGAAATCCTAAAACAAAATGTCAAGTGAATGTATAATTGACTACTCTTTCAATTAACACCATTACACCAGTTGGCGACTAGCTCCTATACAGATTCTTCTATGACATTTACTTCAACATATATATCTCGCTATACTCTAAAGCCTTATTTTCTCAAATCTACAACCATTTAACAGCGTTCAATAACCCTACCATACAAATCATTAGACCATGAGTCACATGCGGGCTGATAACGTCGGTATTCCGTTACTGTATCTCGGCCTCAAAACATTTTGGTGAGCAAAGCCCTAATTGGGTCAACAGTTTTGATTTCTACAACCTTGTTTGAAAGTGAAAATTGTATTAGAGATACGCATCTGTAAATTTTTTTGTATGATTAATGGGTAGGATGGAATTAAAGCTGTCTTTGCGAACGCAATTGTTTTGTAACGCAATTAAAAGTAGTGGTATGACCGCTGGTTATGTTTTCGAATCCCAGCATGCACCTTCTTTTCCGATTCATGTGCTTATGATTTTCGGTGAAGGAAAACATCGTGAGGAAACCATCTCTCTGAGAAATTTTCAAGGAAGTGTGTTGTCACACAACTCTGATACCAGGCTCTACATTAACCATACAATAAAAATACGTATGACTTTACCATTCATAAGCTATGTTGGCTACGTCGGTTTCCAGTAGTACCTGATTCTCGTCCAAGTTAAATTTCGACAATCGTTAGCGTTCGAAGACGCCCAGTGTATGAAAATGACAGGTATGTCACGTGACTACTTGACAAGAAATGTCATTTCCATACAATTTGGCGTATTCGATTGTGAAAATGTTCTTTAGCTAAAGAGGTTTATTTATATAAATACCGTATTTAACACTTAGCGAACTTATCTGACCTGCGCATAATATTTTAATGGCTTACCTATACATTATCTTAAATAGGCTTTTAGAAATTCCCTTAACGACTGTCAAAGATCAACGTTTGACAGTTAAGTAAAACAGCTTACTGTTTTAGAGCCACGGAAAGAGTCATAATCACTTCTTGATTCTGTGTTACCCAGTAACATGGGTTGTGGAGGTCAGATAGGCAGTCGCTCTGTGACATACGGTGTTCAGCTGTCGGTGAGACTGGGAGCCGACACCGACATAGCTTGGCCAAACGACTCCCGCATTAAGGAATTCAATCCTTGTGCCAGTTTCCACAGACATTTAATTCACATGCACATAGACACACAGACTCAGAACAAGCATTTGTGGATCTCACAATTTCTTGTCCTACGCGGGGATCGAGCCTGCGACACTTCGCGCACAGTGGTAATTGGCGTGGTAATCTATACCACTCGGCTATCCATAGGGCTTCATTTTACTCTTGATTTATTGTTATCTAAAGTCTTACTATTTATTACTAAGTCTATATCTTTTAGAAAGTTAGTTTTCTCTGTTTTCCTTTACATTAGTCTTAGATCTAGTGTAGAAAATTAGAAATCTTGATCGAACGTTAAATTGCGTTGGATCATCACTTTCAAAGAGAGCCTATCTATAGCTCTTACTATGTATTTAAATATAGATCAAGATCTTAACAAACTGTTAGCCTTTCTTTCTAGATATAATAGCCTCTATAATCGTGAGAACTAAGTCTAAATGATTATGACATCTCGAGACCTAGACAATATTACATCGCGTTAACAGCGTTACAGAAAACTTGAAGTTTTCTGTTTGTATGAGACTGACATTGCCTTTCGACGAGTGTGGTTTGAAGTTTGATTTGTCAGCCCCTTTCATCCAGTGACATTTCCACAATCGTTAGCGTTAATAGAGAAAAATGATTTATGGAAATTACATTTTGCATCGATTAGCCATGTGACTTACCTGTCATTTTCATGTCACATGCCACTTGTCTAGAATTGTTCAATTAAAACAATTTGTCAGCATCAGCAAAATGTCAATGCCATACAAGTTTTCTTTTCCGTTTCAATACTAATACAATGTTACAATGCCCAGGCCCTATAGTCATAAGACACCGTATAATAATATATACGGTATGAAGTCTTTATATAAACGGGCGCAACACGAGTCGTGCCTATGCTGTAGGATAGTGGCATGACCGTGGCATGATAACATCGTGAGCGTGTCGCACTGACGAACTAACGGTGTGTTGTTAAAGCTGTTAGGTACGGCTGTAGGCATTTATTTTGAAGGTACGGTCGAGTTTTACTGCTGTATGTATTTATACTGTATTAAATTTGTCCCGTTGTATTACAAACAGTGTTGTAGACTAAACCTACATTACTACAGCCTAAAGCACCTGCGTTCCTTTACATTTCACTTTCGTTGACCCGCCATCTTACTTTCTATTCCAACTTGAAACGTTTTGATTCGATTAACGATTTTATTGTCTTAGCAATGGTGGCAATCCATTTGTTTTATCCAATTAGATTGTATTTAAAATAAAAAAATAATAATAAAAACGTTTATTTTCTCACCACAATACATACATCTTATATACATTTTAGCGTCTCATCAAAACAGGTACTTATATTGTGGGAGACTGGTGCCTAAGCTAGGCTTTATGGGCCTGTATTTCAGGTCACCAGGTCTCCACCCTTTAGCCATTGTTACATTTATAAGATTATGTGCTATAACAATTATTGCGGTAAGTAATGTTAATTAAGTAGTTTTACTTAGTTAAATTAATATAACAAAGAATTAAAATTAAGAAAATCAAAAATAAGATAAAATAGGTATTTAAAATAAATTTGGATAGTGTGTGCCTGTAGTGCGATAATACGTGTGAGTGTTTGTGTGAGTATGTGTGTGTGTGTGCGTGTGTCTGTGTGTGTGTGGGTGTGTGTGCGTGTGTGTATGTGTGTTTTAAATACATTAACTACATGTAAATAGTACATAGACGAAATTAGATTAATATGCTAAGCAATTTTTCGGTTTCGACATAATTTAATTGAAGAAGCCATAAATTCAACTTTTTTTTACATAGTTTATTATTTAGATTGTAAATGGTTAGAAGATTGTTTATTTTATTATATAGAAATCCACCAAGGTGACAAAAAAAGCGGTTAGAAAAAGCAGTTGTGAGATGGATGTCATGCCGATTTACAGGCATAAATCGCCTTTTACTTTCTGCCAGAGAAGGTTGGTAGACGAGGAGCTGGTGCTGCTTTAAAACAGTGTTATGTATGAACAGCTGACGCACCGTTAACACTTTAGTACGTTTGTATAGGTCTTCAGTAGGATAGCGATATGGTAGAAAATTGGAAACTTTTAAAATTGCTCTCTGGGCCCGTTCAAGTGGAATTAGTGATGTTTTTGGAGCCCCGCCCCAGATAGTGACGCAGTAACAGAGTAAAGACTGGGCCAGCGCGAAGTAGACTGATCTCTTGCATTTTTCATCAGCTACTGCTCTTAGGGATTTGAAAACATATATCAGCTTCCGTAATCTAGCACAGAGCGTATCTATGTGTTGCGAAAATCTTAAAGTGCTATCGATTTGTACTCCTAAGTACTTAACACTGTCTGTTTTATTTAGACATATGCATGTACAAGAATTATCTTGGGGTTTCGAACACGAATGAGCTATCAACGAATATTGATTCGACGTCGGTGCATTGTTCTTCTTTAAGGAAAAGGTAATATACATCGTTTTGTCAGCATTAAGGGTCAGTATATCATTTTGTAGCCGTTTTGAGACAGTATTAAATCCCGCTTGAGCATAGGAATAGACCTCAGGCCAAGAGTCGGCGTTGAATAATAAGGCAGTATCATCTGCAAATCCGATAATTCTGCCTTGAGGTAGAGAGAGCATGCCCAGGTCATTAATATAGATGAGAAAGAGGGTAGGTCCGAGCACGCTCCCTTGCGGGGTGCCGTATGTAACGATGCGTTCTCCACTGATAAAATCATCTATCTTAACACACTGAGTGCGCTCACTCAGGTAGTCTTCGAAGAGTTGAAGTGGTGCTCCTCTAATGCCCATATTCTCCATTTTATCTATTAGGATGGGCACAGAAACCGTGTCGAAAGCCTTGGCGAGGTCTAAGAATATGCCAAGGACTTTCTGTCCTTTATCTATGTTTGTAACAATATAATTTGTCAGTTCATGAATTGCGTCAGATGTTGATTTACCGGACCGAAAGCCATACTGTGATTGAGAAAGTAAGTTGTTCTTTTCCAGGTAGTCTACAAGCCTGTTATTTAGGATCCGCTCGAGTACTTTAGACATTGCGGGTAGCACAGCTATAGGCCTGTAATTGTTGACACGATTTCTGTCCCCATTCTTATAAATTGGATGTATAATCGATCTTTTAAACGGTTTTGGAAATTTGCCTGTTTCAAGTGCCAGATTGCAAACGTAAGTTAGTGGTGGTACAATAACTGCCTTATGTTTCTTTAAGAGATCGCTTGATATTCCATCCCAGCCCATCGCACAATTGCTTCGTAAAGACATTATCAGCCTTGCAACTTCAGCCTCGTCTGTCGGCAAGAGTGCCATAGACTGAGAGCAGTACTTTATGAACGTGTTGTCGTGTTTACAAGACACTATTTTTTCGGCTAGGTTTCTTCCAATTTCAGCAAAATAATTGTTAACTAATTTTAACGACTGTTCTGGTGTACTAGACAAGTTTAACAAATTATTAGGGGATTCCTTTTTTTTAGATCTGTTAGTTATCTGGTTGATTGCTGTCCACAGGTGTTTTGGGTTATTTCCGGCTTTGTTTAACTCATTTTTCTCATAATCATTTTTTATTTTTTTTAATAGTTTGTGACAGAAGTTTCTATACCTAGTGAATGTTACTTTTAATATATCGTTATTTGGTGTTATTTTAATCTTTTTATGAAGGTTGTCTCTGTGTCTTATGCAGCGCAGGAGGCCTGGGGTCATCCAAGGTTTGATAACCTTTTTACGATTTGGAACTTTAACTGCTTTAGAGTTGGAATCAATCACTTGTTTTACTAGGCCAATCAATGTGTCTGCGGCTATATTGGGGTCTTTAGAGTTATATACTTCGCTAAAATCAAGTTGCTTTATGTCCTCATCTAACTGTTCTGAGTTCATGCGTATAACTGTTCTTTTTGCAATTTTTCTTGTTATTTTCTTAGCAAGAAACAGTAGAACTGTTTCATGGTCTGTCAAAGACGAGTGAGCAACAAGAGTAGAAGCTGGGCGCTGAGTTTTCAGGATAAAGTGGTCAAGGCAAGTGTGTTGTCTGGTGGGAATCGTGTGGGCAGGTAGAAGACCATGTGTTGCCAGCAGGTTAAGATACTCATATTTATTTGAATCACAACATTCATCGCAGATGTTGATATTAATATCTCCACAGACTATGATATTATTATAATGTGCAATACTGGTAAGGGTTGAATTTAACGACTGAAGAAAGTTGGTTATATCTTTAACGCCCGGTGGTCTATATATAGCAAGTAAGATAGTGCTTTGGTCAATTATTATCTGGAGACAATTTGCATTTATAAATGGTGGTTCTTCTACCGAAACATTAATTTCTTGGCGCACATAGACAACGACACCTTCATTTTGCGTATAATTGTTGTTGGTATAAAAAGAATTGTACCCAACAAGAGGGGGGATATTTATAGTATTTGGAAGCCAGCATTCCGTTATTTGAAACTAGGTTTTGTCTCACGGCTTTTATTGCTTAGATATTGATTACACCCTTTTTACAAATGCCTATTGGCGTCGAGTTTTAATTAAATATAGATTTTGCTTACACTTAAAGAATTTTTTTTCCACGTTGGTCGGTTGGTTAGTGACCCTGACTGCTATACCGAAGATCGTGGGTTGGATCCCCGCCCAGGACAAATGTTTATGTGATGAGCACGATCACTTTTTGTTCCGTGTCTGGATGTAATTTACGCATAATATGTATGTGTTTAGAAATATATAAGTATGTTTATTAGTTGTCTAGTTCTCAAAACACGAGTTACTCTTGTAAACTTAATTTGAGACTAGATGGCGTTGTGGGAATGTTAAGGAATATTTATTTAATATATTATCTCAGCTTTTTACCAATTTTTCATGATGCATGAATGACTATGTCCAAAAGAATGCGGCAGTGAAAGTGTTACTCAAAAATCCTTTTGGCATTAAGATGTAATGATAAGGAAAGGAAAGATTACGAAATAAAAGATGAGTCATTACACAAATTCTTAATATTTATGATTCACTAACTTTCGTTTTGAGTTGCACCTGTTTAGCTGGTATTGTGACACTAAGCATGTAATTTCCTTTTTTAACCCACATTTTTTGTCAATTTAAGTAAGAATACTAAGGTTTTTTGTTATAATAATTAAAAAAAAGATAGTTTTTTTATAAAAAAAAACGTGCTTCGCGGACCCCAAGTAAAATGGGATAAGGGCAGGAAGATAATGATGATGATGTTGTAATAATTCAAAATTAGTTAACCGCAAAAATATACGAATCAAATAAACTTTGTAAGCTACTCGTATGTTGCAAATTCAAATGCAAAAAAATGTCTGCCTACCAATGTGTTTTTTTTTTTCAAAGTTATATAATTTCTGAATCATTGTAAGATACAAACGGTGTCTGAAAACATCGTTAGGAAGCCTGGATTTTTAATATTGGAATCTAAAAAAAATCTTTGGATGCCCTGAAAACTGGCAACAAAGAATATGATCAGAACATCATAGACACTGTTAAATAACTCCGCTACCATAAAAAGTTCATCATTACCAGAAATAACCCAGTCTGCAAAGAAACATTCCAACCCAACGCATACACAAAAGTAAAAACTAAAACTATTTTTACAAGTAACTCATTACGCATAATATGTTAACACGAGCACATAAATCACCTCTATTCATTCCGAGTTCATTCATCATTCCATTCATTTGTTCAACATCATGCATATTTTGACAGTTGTTTTCTTTTTGTATGTTTTTGACAGCTGTCATTAAGTGTCTTGGAAGCTATTTTTCTTTTTTTTACTGTTTTTTAGTTTCACCTGTTGTTTTGTATGTCTAAACCTGTAGACAAGTTACATTTTTTTGAGTACTAGCGCTAATTAATCGCTCAAATATATTGAACTGATAAGTCAAAGTCATATCACTAGTCTCAATGGAATGTCATTCCCGTAAATTTATTATTTCTGATTCGAATGCGATGTCTATTGCTAGAAGATTTTTTGGCACGTGGCTGAAATCGGAACTAATGCCGTCATAAAATGCTAAACATCATTTTTGACAAATAGTTGAGTTGATTCTTGTTGCGAATGTCAACGTCCTCATGGTAATGTCATCAACGTGCTTGTAGCTCAATAAATAATTTTGGGTTTTTGTGTTTCAATCTTGCAAGCTAAATTCTAACTTCTCATCATCATCATCAGCATCTTCCTGCCATTTTCCCATTTTACTTGGGGACGGCGCAGCATGTTTTTTTTCTTCCATTCTGTCCTATTATTTATTTGGAGCTTCTTATCATGACATTAAAAAATGCATACTTTTCCTATGACAATATAATGTTGTGGTACATTTGAGCTGGTCTGATGATGGAGCCAGAAGGTGGCCGTAGGAACTCAGTAACGAAACATCACAATCCTGTCGTGTTTGTACGTGTTAGATTTGTCTCAATGAGTATTTTCAAACTAGCTTATTTTAAAGCAGTTTCTATAACTTTTTTTTTACATACGTGTGAAATTTGGCACTAATTTTTTAAGAGAAATCTTGAAGCTTTTTCCTTGTTTTAAGACTATTTTAAAGCACTATAATAGCTATTAGTAAAAAGTGTTTGTTTAACTTGTGTAAGTAAAGGTAAATAGAAATGGATGCGATGTTTTACATTTACTCGCAACGTTTTTATTTTGATAGTAATGATGTCTGATGTTTAAAAATTTATTAGGTAGTTTTCAATGTTTTAATTAGAAATCTTTATTTTTCAATAATGTTACTGATCGATGATCTCAATTTAATTATAAGAGTCAGATTAGCAGTTTGCCTTTAAATTTCAAGTATTCAGTTAACTGAGACTACTGACTTTACAATTTGACCTGTAAGATAAGACCAATACGGCTAGCATTCAAAAAAGTGCACAAAATAGAGAGATCGTTAAAAATGCAAATAAAACCTTTTTAGGCAACAAAAGTCCACTTACTTACTTCGTAAACATACGTTGACATGTTTATCAAACGAAGCGAGCGAGATTTACCACAAGTTAAACTAGTGAAAGTTCAGAAATTGTAGTTTAAATTGAATTAACTGTCACTGTTTTCTCGGTAACTGCTCGCTTGTTATCTAACTGCGGTGAAAACGAATGGGTTTAATTTAACTGGCTTTTCGAAAAGCTTTTTGTGGTTCGTTTTGTGTCTTTGTGTGATTTGTTTGGGTTTCTTTTCATTTTATTAAAATGTCTTGTTTACATTGATGTTCTTCGTGAAAGATGGGTTTGGCCAAATATTTTTTTAGTTTATAATTAAAATTAAAATGCATGGTCAAAATTTTATTTTATTCAATTCATTAGATTCATTAGATAATTTTATTAAGCGACCTACATTATTTTATCAATAAATTAATCTGTTAAGCATAGAATTAGGGAGGCTTTGACTTATTATGCCACGGTGAATGTTGTGGGTTTGATTCCCACATAGGACAAATGTTTTTGTAATGAGCACGATGGTTTGTTCTGTCTAGGTGTAATTTATCTATATCATGTATGTATTTAGAAGTATATAAGTATGTTTATCAATTGTCTAGTAGACTAGATGGCGTTGTATTAAGTAATTTTTAATATATTTTATCTATCTATTTCTCAATCTATTACAGAAAAATAGAACAAATCATATTCCTTCTCTATCTATTTTCTTCTACTACATTAATTAGCAAAAACCTTATAAATCGTACTACTTATTAAGCACCCACAATCATATAATAAAATCTTTCAAATAGCTTTATAAACACAGTCTGTAACCAACTTTTTCTTATCTTTTTTGATTCTATTCACAGTTGAGAACTGTGTTAACGTTAATTGTTAAATATTCACATTATTTTTTAACTAGAACTTTGCGGTTAAGAACTCGGTAAAGTCTATTGTCTCTGGCACCGTTGAACACAGATTATTAACATATTTAGTTTATGGTTGACTAGAGGTAGAGTAGTGATAGTAATTTTTTTCTTCATGAAAACGGTAATGGATTTTTTAATTAATATTGCACGTCCATTTTGTAGAATTGCCTGTTCGATTCTTGTGTTAAACAAGCTAATGCACGTGGTTTCGTCTGCGTTTTTTTCCTAAATTAAAATGTATTTTTACAGTTATTCTAATATTTGGGATGGAGACGATTGCTACAATTTGATGATTATTTTACAAAGAGTACCTAACTAACAAGCAGATAGCCTATAATAGTGAGGATCGAACTGTGATCTTTGACTTGGCAGTTCTATGGTTTTACTACTGAACTATCAGAGCTTCATATATCTACAATCACCTTTAGTTGTTACGAATATCAAATTATTCTATCTTCACCATATGCTATCTTATTCAGAGCGCTCTTCTCCGCACATTGTACAAATAACAATTATTATAAGCAATTGCTTAATCACGCCAACTGTTTCAATCCACGATACACTTAGCTGTATACAATAACTGCAGTAACTTGGCTCATTAAAGTCTGTAACGTGTAATCAAGATCACATTGTTCAAATAACAATAATAATTTTTCCGTGTGGTGTCCGGGTATAAAGAATAGCACCACCCCATATCCTCCACTGGGTGTCGTAAAAGGCGACTAATGGACCTTAAGACCCAGTGCACTGTACCAAGCACCTTGGGTCACCCGAATGGTGGCGGGTAAACAACCAACAATCGTATTCCCAAAGAGGGTTAGTGTCAGGCAGGCGGCCGACTATAAAACCATAGCCAAAACTTTAAGCAACATGTCTAGAAGACGTGTTGCGCCGACCCCAAGTGAAATGGGATAAGGGCAGGAAGATGATGATTGTTCAAATAACAATTATTATTTACAATATTTAATCACGCCAACTCTTTCAATCCTTAATACACTTAGCTGTATACAATAACTGCAGTAACTTGGCTCAATGAAGTCTGCAACATGTAATCATGATCTCGGTCCGTGAGACAGCATCTGGTATGCGTTTCTACCGCGCTCTGTTTGGCAACTAGGCGGATATCCGCTAACTTGTTGTAGGGAGGAGGGTGTTGTTAGTGGTCTAGGCTAATAATAAAATATATTTTTTGTCTTTTTATAGGTAGTCATTGCATAGTGTAAAACAAAGTCGCTCTCATTATGAACAATATGGACTTTTTCTGTCTAAAATAAATTATTTTTTATTTTATTATTTTCTTTCACCATGTGTGTTAGAGTGTCAGTAATTAAGAAATTACGTATAACTTTAAAAAGGTAAAATTGGTACTTGCTGTGCTGGGGATCAAACCTGCACCTCGCGCATATAAATCCACACATAGAACCGAAGGGGCAATACGACAATTGTATTCTGTAGACAAAGCTCGATTTCGTTCATTGGCTATTAAAATCCCATACTTTTATGGTATAAGAATTAGTACCTATTTAGACCATAAAAGTATGAGTAATGGATAATATTAGCTGTGCTCTTCTAATACCATTTTATTGAAAGGCATAGCTAACATTATGCACATTATATTAAGTTACGACTGGAAATATATTTAAAAATGAATTCCACATTAAGACAGGTCAAGTTAAAATAATAGATCATTTCAAAAAACAACATTACAGTGACTTTAAACTGTACAATAAATTGAAAGAACTGAACATTATTTACATCAAAAAGATACAATTTACACGGACGACAACAGTTCGCTTTACCTGACGCGATCATTGATCTTAAACATAAGATGATATAAAATGGATATGAAGATAATAAAACAGAGTATTTGCTTTAATAGAAAGACAGTATTTCTTGTTACATTTCTGGCTTATCTGTTAAAATTAAGCTAACGGATCTACAAGAAGAATTTGATTTAATTATCAAAAATAATGATCAGTGTCTTTGAAACTTACTTTAAATACTTTGTAATTATTGTATGTATGGAATGTTTTATTGAAAAAAATATCGTAAGGTGTATTCATTATTATATGTTAACGATTTACTCACGCGTATTTATCGGGATAGTCCGACTAGTTTCGGACCCAATCGGAGTCCTTAATCATGAGCTGACGCGGCGAGGTCGACTAGCAACTCCGCCGCAACAGCTCAAATGTGGAATAAAGTAATATGTGACATTAAAATAGGGGTTGAGAAAAATCAGAGGGCCTGGAAACCTGGTCTTAAAGATCAGTAAGAGAGATTAAGCACAGGTTTCGCATTTTCACATACCTTTCGTAAAACCGAAGGTATTTATTTCTAACTAAGAAGATTTTAGTATCCGCCATAGTTTCACACGAGTGCAATACTGTGTTAAAGTGTATTATGTATATGAACATTCTATGTAATCAATAAACCGCATCGAAATCCCTTACGTAGTTTTAAAAATCTAAACATACATAGGGAAAAAAGACAGCGGGAAGCGACTTTGTTTTATAAGTGAAACACAACATTCAAAAAGTCGCAGTTAAAACTTTTTCGTCAATTTTTGTCACCTGTTTACCTCAAAAACTGAACAAAAAGCGACGGGTTGCGTAAGAATGATAGCCGTTTCAAATTGGTGAGTCATTTGAAATCACTTTCTCTCTGTCGTCTTTACTAGTTTTTCTCTGTAACTTACGTTTACAATAGTTAAGTAAAGTTTTTCAATTATGTAAGTATTGTGTATTGTGATGGCTTAGCAGTTGTGTGGATGGGTTTGGGTGTTCGAGGTGTGGGTTTGATATAAATGCAGGTAGCAATGTGATTTCTGGGCTCAGCTGCGCAGAGCATGTGCGAGCACCGTGACTCTGGCTTAGGTAGTAGAAGGGGCTCGGGGTGTTTTTAGTCGGTGGAAGTCGAAGTCATTATTTTTTCACTTCGGAGTACAAAAAAATAGCAATGTGACTTTTTCACAGATATGCTTGATAAATGTTCTTATACTAAGACACCATTGATCGACGTTCGAGGGAAATGTTGTGAGAACGTACCAGATATTGGAATTTAGTAGATATCGTCCGTGAAGAGTAAGCATGGTCATCAATCCATACTAAGCAGAGCCTGTACTGTCAGAACCAGACAGTTGATAATCATTCTCATATATTTCTATTTGACTAGCCTGTTGATTGTCCTTATGGGAATCAAATCCTAACAACCTCTTTAACAATCAGTGCCACTAACCACTAGACCAACAAGCCTATCAAATAGTCAAATTTTAACTTTCTCAAAAAACACTTAACTTCATTTAAACATGGGGCCTGAATACAAATGGAAAGTGTATACATTTGGAATATTAATTGTACAATTATTTTGTTTGACCTTGTAACTACGTCTTTGCAACATTTGGGCCATGTGATACTTTAATTTTGAAGCCTGAATTTCAATTTGGTAGACCCGGTAACTAAGTTGTTTAGGCCTAGTTTTATCTTTAATTTTTATTAATGGATATTGCTAAGTGTGACATTATTTTTCTTTCTTGTACTTTCACGCAACGCCATCTAGTCTCAAACTAAGCAGAGCTTATATTATGAGTCCTAGATAACTTGTAATCATACTTAAATACTTCTAAATACATACGTAGGTACTTGTAGATAAATTACACCCAGGCACAGAACAAATCATCGTACTCATCACACAAACATTTATCCTGGATGGGAATCGAACCCACAACCTCTGGTATAGCAGCCAGGGCTACTAACCTCTAGACCAACAGGCCTGTCGACTATGAAACTCTTCTAAACAAAATTATCTACATTTAAATCTATACTTATACTGTTATACACCTATAAAATAACACATATTTAAAAAAGCCTCAAAAAATATATCTTCAGCTCCGTAAATGGCGGGTCTCGCTTAGGAGAGCAGCACTGTTTAAATTTGCCTTGGTTTTGTGCCATCTTACTCTAAAAAAATTATCTTCTGTTTCTCGCATACATACATAAACGTCACGCCTCTTTCTCTTGGGGGTAGGCAGAGATCACATCTTTCCATTTGCTATGATCCTGGCATACCACTTTAGCTTCATCCACACTCATCAATCGCTTCGTACACGCCCGTCGGTTTAGGGTACTCCCGACCTGACCCTTTTTTAGGACTTTCCCTATTTGGTCATGGAACGTCTGTCGTGGTCTTCCTCTCCCAACAACCCCATTCAAACTACACTCGACACTTACACTCGTTTCTTGCAGTCGGGTAAAAAGCCTATAATATTATGTTAAACCAGAGGGACACCTGTCACTTTGATGGCAATCCGACACGACTGGAGGGTGATCAGGCGCAGGACCTAGTTTTACGTGACTTCCGAAATACGGACATATTAGGTCGAGGAAAAAGATTTTTCGCATTATAGCATGTATGAACTTGTAATAAAATTTTTTTTTGGCTATAGTATTTGTATCTGGCTGGTTTTGGTATAATTGAATGTTCAAATTTTAAAGAACATAATTCCAAATTGTAATTTTATTAGAGAGAGAAAGATTTTATGATAAGTTCATACATACTAGGACACTAGGTATAACGCGAAAAGACTTTTTCTTCGACCTATTATGATCTCGACAGATACTTTGGCTAGTAATTGGAAAGTGTCCGCGATTCGATAAGAATTTCGCTTGTCTCTTTAGCATGCGTATCACGCCGCGATTGACATACATATAACGTGGTAATTTGCGATCCTTCCGGCTGTCTACGTGTTGCTATGCTGTGCTTTAGTGTTGACGATATTATTTCGATGAAAAAAGGTGCTAAAAATTCGTAATAAATACTGTAAATACTATTTTCTTAAATGGTTATACTAAGCGAGATAAATAATTTCTGTTTTTGTTAGAATACAGGTTTTAGGAATCGAACCTACACCTCGTGCTCTCAAATCCACGCACAGAACCGCAAGGCCACCACGACTTACATATATAAAATAAGTACTTAAAGAAAAGTTATAATTATCTTTTAATGAAGTGCTAATAAAATATCGTTTCGTAAGCATTAAAAAAGGTTCTATCGTCTAGTAGACAACCGGTCGTATAGTAGGGTAGGGCGGGGCTAAAAGGTCCGCGGGTAAAAAGGTCCACCATTAAAATCTCAAAACCTAGTGAAGTTACGTCTTTCCGAACGCTACCAGCGAAAAGAAGAGTCCACGCGGGGAGTAACGCGCCATCACTGACAGTTGAGCGAATTCGCCAGCAGGAGATACAGGACCTCACCTTTAAATTTCGACGAAAGTAATTTTTTCCGCTGTTGATTGTTTTGGTTTGGAGAACTACTACTTAGGCTATGATGCCTGAATGTAGTTCTTAAGTATAGGTCATTTAATTGTGTTTCAAGGTTTATTGTTATTTTTAAGTTCGATTTAATTATTATTTTTTTATAACCTATCTAAATACTTACACGTGTTTGGGGTAAAAAGGACCAGAGTGGACTTTTTTAAAGTAAGACTATAAGAAAAAAAATATTTTTATGTTATGTTTAAAAAGACATATTTAATTGTGTTATTCGAGTTTTAAGAATCACAAATTATTGACAAAAACTTATAATTCCTTTAAGACTGATTAAATTCCTGTGACAGATCCTAAACTATCAGAAATAGTTCATGTTTTTAATAATTATAAGAATATTTTTACTTTATATTTTTCTAGATTAATATACGTTTGATTTGCATTGGATCCTATTTAGTTATTATTTTATAAAACCTTTTAAATAACCAAAACCTTTTTGCCTCTTTGCTGTCCCTTTTTACCCTTACTATGGGGCAAAAAGAACCAGACGACGAGGTCTACAAAAACAGTAAAAAAACATATTTCTACAATGATTAAATAACTGAAAATTTAGCCAATCATGCTTTGATAACAGTTGATTCGATACGTGTTTTTTGTTTTGATGTAGTGGCGTTGGTTTTCACAGCATAACTTATAATAGTCAAATTGGACCTTTGTGCCCCGCCCTACCCTACTATAATTACAGACCATTTAAGCAGTAGGTGAAGTTTGAGTAAATCATACCATTAAATAAATAAATATTCCTCAACATTGATACAACGCCATCTAGTCTCAAGTTAAGCATACTAAGTAGCTTGTCTTATGAGTACTAGACAACCAATATACTTGTATATTTCTTAATACATACATATAAAAAATAAATTACGCCCAGACACCGAACAAATGATCGTTTGATCACATAAATATTTGTCCTGGGTGGGATTTGAACCCACGACCTCCGGTATAATCAGGGCTACTAACCGCTAGATCAACAGTCCCGATATTATGTTAAATAATGTAACTAATAGTTACTATTTTGTATATTATCATTATTATTTCTACGTGTTGATATTATAATTTACATACTCATCTACATATTACAAATAAACTTGTTACCCAATTAAAATAAAACTTGAACCAATTCACACTACTTTCTTTTAATCATATAATCATTAATAACTGATTAGTTAAAACTAATTAAATTTTATTATAACATAATTGTCCCATGTTTTACGGGTTGTTCACCAACTCGACACAAGAGACTGGACACACGTGTGTCCAGTTGGTTAAATTCAAAATTAGTGCTACTAATTACTTCGTCATGTGGACACGCCATAAGTAAATTACTATGATAGCAATAAAATCGTAGGAAATCGTAAATATTTACGATGTTGCTATGTGAGTGTTTACATTCACACTAAAGTTCCAGATACAGACTGCAATTCAACTGCAATCGGACTGCACGTTTTATTGGAGTTGACTGATCCAATTTTAAATCAATTTATTACTCCTTTCGTAATATTTATTTAACAGAAACAATACTAAAACAAGAAATATCTACATTTATGACTAAACTTATGTAACTAAAAAAAATTACATATTTACAAAGCGTCGAAAAAAATATCCTCATCTCCGTCAATGGCGGGAAACGTGCCCAGGAGACTGGCCGCATTACCACGCTGAATGGCAATACCAATTATTTGCGCGAAATACAGTCCAGCCCTCTGATCACGGGTGGAGTCGACCAAGCGCTTAGCGAGTTCCTTATACAGAGCTCGTGCACCCGGTCCCCATGGCCCAAGCGTTTCAACCCCAAAGGGCTCAAAAATATAATTGCCCGTAAGGTTATTATATTTTCGTCGCTTTAGGGTTTCCGCAGCTCCAGCAGCAGCGCCGGGCGCGACCGCCGAACTTAGAACATGGGACGGCGCAAGGGTGTCGACGCACGTTGCGTCCCACACCAAAGGCCGGCCCAATTTCCAGGGAAGTAAAGACATTACGTCAGGTCTCTTACCATCGCTGCGCACCAAACCGTTCGGTTCTAGAACAGCAGGTACACCAGCAGTGACAAGAGCACGACGAATAATGTCATTAATACTTGCGTGTCGCGGTATGCGCCCCGCGCTCCTGCCGCAGGACAAGCCATGATGGCCAAGGCAGTCGACTCTTTCACCGCATTGACAGAGATGAGACACGACACATGGTACACCTAATCGCAAGCTAACGGCGAGCCTGAAAGTATTGTTGTCCAACATCGTACCGACGTTGGTTGACGGAAGTGCCTGTAACCAGAGACCCGATTCCCATTCTCCCACAGCCAAAAGACGAGCGCGCTCTGCAGTATTGATTGACGTATCAATTAATTCATTCCGTATCAAACTACAAAGCGGCACGTCCCACTGTCTCTGGGAAGAACGTTGTTCGGGAAGATCCGAGCCCGGGCAAGACAATTTCCAGCTATTTACTGCCTCGGTCATGCAAAGAATCTGAAAATCAACCAGAGAAGACCCTAAGATTTCTCTGGTCAATTTCTCAGTTCTATGGACCGAAGACAGAGACGCTGGTAAACTTAGGCTGGAAACTTTACGGATACCTAAGCCACCGAAACGTATCGGCAATGTAGCCTGGGACCAAGCTCGGTCAGCCAAAGGCACATTGAAGATCGACGTCGATCGACTTTTTCGAGAAGGTGTGAATGTTTCCAGAGCGGGGAAGCGCGGAGAAAATATATGAATTTTGGACCAAAACAACAAAAACGTATCAAAGTTATGGCCGAATGTAGAGAAATTTTGAAAAGTCTATCCGAAATCGACTGAAAGTTTTGAATTTTATCATATATAAATTTGTTATAGGATTCTTCTAAAATTGGGGATCCTAGAAGGCGCAGTTAGGATTCATCGACGACTTTAATTTATTACTGATGTAGTTTACACCCCGAATTACCATAGCCACTTTTATCTAGACAAATGTTGTGTTGCCCATTGCCCTAGACTCGACGGCAGTCCCTACGTATGTAATAAGAAAAGTTCGGACTGGTTTCGGCCACGGCGGCTAGTGTTACTATGACACCAGCCAGCTACGCGGGACATATTATAGTGCACAAGCGTGTGCTAACACAGATGCACTCCGGTCGATTGATCTCCCTCCGATTGTATCAGAGGGAGATCAATTACAAACTAAAATTTTAACGTGCCTTCCGAAACAAGGAAGCTGCGTGTGATATTTATTTCTAAATCACACACAGCATTCGAAAAGTCGTTGCACGCACGCCGCTACAGTCTTTACCACTAGGCTATCACAGTTTCGAAACACACAGGATATAGATATTCCTCCAAACAACATAAAGAAAATCTTACTTTAATAGGTAATGTTTAGGCTGCCAATGTGTCTTACAAAACACAGATATCACTGCGGGGCGTAACTAGTCATTAATGTAAAAAACCGGTCTTCTTGCCCCTGATATATATTATACATGTTACTATTTGATATACATACATAATGAATGTTATTTATTGCTTTCAAATGTAGATAAAGCTGTCTTTAAAATGGGGTCAAGTTTATAAAGTTTTGGGCTCTTAATTAAGAGCTAATATTAATAAGTTATGTAAAATCACAGCATAAATATATACAGTATGAATTGATTGATACATGATACAGTCGCGATCGTACCGTGTCGCAGTGACGAACAAACGGTGTTGATGTAATTAAAATGCTGTAAGTGGGCAGCCCTATCGCTGTTGCGTAGCGCGGCTGTAGGCATTTACTTTTAAGAAACGGCCGAGTTAAGCTACTGTATGTATGCATACTGTGCCAAAATTGTTGTATTTGCTTAATAAATAATTATACATCATTTAAAGAGACAATTAATGTCAATCCGAATATTTTAACTTAAACCACTCTGCGCATTGAAATAACAATTTTCTTGAAAATAAGAAAGATAATTTTGATCCTTGCATATACATTTTCATTAAACGATATCAATATTGCATTACTTTTGTATATTTTTTTTCTCGAGAAAGGACTAGGTACTTTACAAAAAAAAAGTGTGTGTGCGTGTTTTACATGCGCATGAGTGCCACTTCCTTCTACAAATTTGACAGCAATAATATCACTTTTAACAGCAGTAGGTATAGTAATTTGGTCAAGAGGCCATAGACGATACGTGATACAGGGTGATGTCGTCTACAAATCTTTAGTTTATGCTAAACCACAGCTAAACTATACTTGTAACGGTTGTCCTCCATCCTGATATTTAGGAGTTTAAGCTCTTTGTATACTGACAGCGATAGTTAAGCTATGATGAAGCTGGTTTTTTTTTTTAATACAATTGCCGCACTAAGAAATTTAATCCTTGTATCGCGGGGGGTTTCACAGACATTTAATTCAGCCGAGTGGTATAGGTTATCACACCAATTACCTTTGTGCGCAACGTGTTGCGGGTTTGATCCCCGCGTAGGACAAGAATTTGTGCGATCCGCAGATGCTTGTTCTGAATTTGAGTGGCTTATGCTTGTGAAATGAATTTCTATGAAATCCCCCGCGATATAAGGATTAAATACCTTAATCTTAAACTTACTGCGAGAATCGTATTAAAAAATATATGAAAACTATTGAGTTTTGTGATTTTTAACATAAATTATAATTCATTTAGCTTGAATATGTTAAAATAACAGATTAAAGTAAAGCGATTTACCAAAAACGAAATGTCATTTCAAAAACCGAATCTAATATCATAACCCTTCTGAAAACGTCACTTATTTACAGCATCCATTAATTTCACAATACCATCATACAAACATATAAAAAAAAGAAAACAAATGACATAACCAAACAAAATAGACAACCACCATAGACAATTTAGAAATGCAAAAACTCTAGCCCACCCACAGACAATTTGAGAGTTTTTTTTAGTTTTCAATTTCGGTCCCGTCTCGTACCAGTGGGTACACTTTCAATTTTACACCTGTTCTAGTTTTATTTTACATATTACCTACATTATTATTATTTTAGTGTTGCCATCTTGAATAATGAATTATGATAATTTGAATTGGGTAAAGTTGTTTGTGAATTGGATTTTCTGTAACTTAGGTTAGGGAATTGAAAACCATTTTTTAAGTTATTAAAATTGACCTTTTTTAATACAAACCCTCACAAAAGACAAAATATGTATAATGGGGATGTCACCCCTGAAAATGCGAAGTCTTTTGACGTAAGATAAGGGCCTGAAGACATTTCACTTAGCGCTAACGAAAACTTAGGCCAAAAGAAGAGCCAGTATGTTTAACATACTTTGTTATTCTTATCAATGTTGCCTAAGATCGATTAACTTTGTAAGTACCTATGGACGAATAGATTTTATAATAGTTACTCTTTCACGCTCAAACGGCCTGATAATTTTTTTTTTATATTTAGTATGGAGTAAACTAAAACTACTTACGTTTAAACCGACTGCATAAGAGAGGGATAATTCGTAAGCAAAGTCGTGGGAAATAGCTAATCTTCTATATGTAGTTGCATTTAAATGTACGTTATTCATTTAATACGTATATTTCTCTCTTAGCTTCTACTACTAGACTTCTTGATACCCATTCATTACTAAAACAGTTAAGTCTCACCCAGTTCACATAAAAGTGATAATTTTCGCAACACATCGATACAAATTCTGTTTCTTTTCTGTGTAACAATCATTTAGGTCAATAGAGCATTACGCGTAAAAATACCGTTAGTTTAAGATTCTATTTTAGACGTAAATGGTGGAATATGATCTCATATTCAATAGTCTGATTGAAATAGGTACTCAAATCACATTTATATTGTAATTAGCGACCTGCCCCAGCTTCGCACGGGTGAAATATTAGTGTACTATATCATCATCATCTTCCTGCCCTTAGGTATCCCATTTTACTTGGGATCGGCGCAACACATTTTTTTCTTACATTCTCCCCTATCAGACGTCACACTATCGTTTACTCCTTTTTCATTCATACCATTCCTTATACAATCCATCCATCTTTTCTTTGGCCTTCCCCTTCCTCTCTATCCATCAACATTCATACTCATCACTCTCTTAGTCATATGACTGGTGTACTATATAATACATATAAAACTTTTTCTGATAACATTCTATGTATTAAAAAAGCCGCATCAAAATCCGTTGCGTAGTTTTAAAGAATTAAGCAGACACACAGATAGATAGCGATAGCCAGTTTATTTTATACCACGTAGTGAATTGTACATTGTAAGTTAAAAACAGCCTATAGACTTTCGTTGCTGACGATGTCTTTTTACAATGTACAATTTTATCAAGAGGAAAAGCGATACTTAAACTTTACTGCATACAAATCAACAACTTAATATACTACAAAAACGCAATAAACATCATAGTATTTTAGTACTGTGGAGAGACTAGCATGTAAGACCCAGATTTCCCCGTCCACTAAATTGTAGTCTATGCTCACTTTCCGAAGATTTTCTCTTGTCTATACATAAATTCATACTTTTTAGGTGACTTGCGGATTTTACTTGAAATCTCTAGTTGTAAATTTGTATGTATGGTTTTTCTCGTGACTGTGAGTTTGAGTGAAAGTATTAACGGCCTTATCCAAGAACGGCATTTAGATAAGTGACGTTTTAAACTGTCTATATTGTCTTTATAATGCTACAAGGATCTTTTGGTACGTGACTACAATCGGAACTAATGCCGTTATATATGATAAACATTGATTTTGAAGCGGTTTTTTTTTCAATAATAGAGTGATTCAAGAAGATAATTTATATGTTTGTATATTATGTCAGTATTCCACCCGTGTGAAGCTGGGGCGAGTCGCTAGTCTACAATAACTTTAAGTTGAGACTGAGAAATGGCAGGGAAATAGCTTTACTGGCGTCATACAACTATTAAAAAATGGTGACGTTTAATAAATTTAATTAAATATATACCTAATATATTCCTTAACATTTACACAACGCCATCTGGTCTCAAATAAGACAATAAGACAGACAACTGATAAACATACGTACATATTTCTAAATACCTACATATTACAGATAAATTACACCCAGACACAGAACAAATGATAGTGCTCATCATACAAACATTTGTTCTGGGCTGAATCGAACCCACAACCTCCGGTATACCAGTCAGGGCCACAAACCACTAGACCAACAGGCCCGTCAAAACTTATTGTATCAACATAATTGCTGAATAAACCCCTTTGTCAAGTCCCTTCGTTTTATCAACTTGAATTTCAAAAACATTCCCTATCTAGCGTTAAACTAATACATACGACATCAAAAACTTAAAACCTTTTATTTATTTTTGCAGATTCAAGAAAGTTATTCGGCGGCTACAGAATAACTCCAACGTACTGCAAAGCGTCTCGTGCCGCGAAATACAACAGAGGCAACACAATATGCATGTTCAACCACGAATGTGTGCAACGCGGCGGCGAGGTCGTGGGCGCATGCATGGACGGGTTCCTCTTCGGGGCATGCTGCCAGCTCAAGTCCGACAGCCAATCCCACATTCCTAAAGGCCCTGGAGTCATCATGACGAGTTACTTAGACTACCCAGAAGCAACTGAAAGTGATGACTATGATGCCGAAGAGCTAAGCGCTTGGCATAACAGCTATAAACCTGTAGTAACGCCGGGGTATAAACCTAGTGATAAATCTTCAACAACAGCCAAACCTGATAATTTGAGCACAGAAGGAGAACACGCTGAAATGATTTCGGAAGGACTAACGCAAATAACGAATACTTTATTAAGCTCCCCACCAAAAGATAATGGTTTTATTTATATGAAACCTAAACCTGATTATTATACACATAGTACTATTAACCATGGTGGTCCAGATACCATCCTAGTACATACTAATGGTACTGTAGTAAATGATGTTGTAAGACCGTCAGATTTTAATATACAAGTGTCGTCAATGCAAACGAAACCGACTGTTAGTCCTAGTACTTCAACTTCGGATCCTCCGAAGACGGTATCCACACATCGTCCAATAAAACCTATATTTAAACCTAAGCCTTCAACATCAACTGAAAATTATATCGCAATTAACACAGTGACGAAAGAATCTAAAGTTCCTGAGCTATCTTCAATAAACAGTATCATTCAGATGTTGAATGATAGCACGCCAAGCATGGGCGATGACGTCACTCCTTCAATCGATGTTATGGAAACCAAGTCATCTCCTTCACCTCTATTTACTTACCCAAGCTTCTCAAGTACTGGTCATTACGTTACATTAAAACCTACATCTTTATCCACGTACAAGACAAAGAAACCTGTGCCGAGTAAAAAGCCTTCTTATGATTACCTACATACGACTCCGAATAGCTTGCCACAGGACGATAAACCATCTTCCTACTTCTCATCACCTAGTCCGAGTCAGTCGACCAGTCAAGCTATAGAAGCGTTTAATAGATACCCAACAGATCCTACTGATTTCGGAGACCTGTCCACATTTAGTTACGTTAGTTCTACTACAACTCCAAAACCGACTACTCCGAAAAGACCACCTTCTACCAGCTACGTAACTGGAGCCAGCCCTGTCAGAAGACCACCAGTTCCATCTTCCAACGTACCTTCATATGACGATACTTTCTCCAGTGTCACACCAACTGTAATAGTACTAAATGATATCCACACAACCAAAACGCCTATAGAATCAGACGAAACTCAATTCGTTGAAATTTCTCAAGAACCATTCAAAAAACCGGTCAGTCAGATTACTGTGAACAATCATATTGAATCTACGAACAACATTTATATGGGTAAACCGACTTACTACCCATCGTCATCATCACCTACCGTTGTAATTACTCCAAAACCAGGTCCTAATACTACTCCTTATCCAATTAAAGCATCGACAAGGCCTGTTCCCAGTTCCATCAGACCTTTACCAATTTCAACTACTCCAAGTTACTTTGCTGATGTACCGACTACTAATAAACCAGAAGTTCAAACTTCACCTGATGATTCAATAAACTTCCCGCCAGTGAGGAACCCGTTGTTAAACGCGACTGGTGCTAACCAAGCGTTATACAACACCAGCGTATCGATGTCTGACAGCGAACTCGATTTACTCCACGACGTCGAATTCACGACCCCGACCTGGGAAGTCGATGAGAAACTCGACGAAAAGATGAACGTCTTTGTAAGTAAAATTGTCGGGAACCTACAAGGTACCTTCCAAGAACTACACGACATTGTCATTCTCGGCAAGAAACCTAACGACACAGCCATTAGGACGACAACGACAAAACCGAAAAAGACTCTTCCGACAACCAAGAGACCTTTTTTGACGACCACGAAGAGAACGACGAAGTTTACGACGACTAAGGCGACGACTCGGAAGCCGACTGTGAAGACCACGAAGAAACCAACGAGGTTGACCACACAGAACCGAAAGCCGACCACAACGCAGCCGCCAACCACCACTGTGGTTACCACCACGACGACGAAGAAGACAAAGGTAAGCATTTAATTTTATTTCTACAAGAATTATGTTTATGTTATTATTTGTAAGATCAGGTTCTTTAGCGCTATAATAGTTAGCCAAGTAGATACCATTGCGCAAGCTGCGGCTTAGTCTATTTCAATCTAAAAGACAAATGGTAAATTGTATAACCTAACATCATCATTCACTTGTCCTTCCCCAATTATTATTTAGGGTCGGCGCAGCATGCCTTCTTCTTCCACACATTCCTATCTGACGTTATCTCGCAAGCAAAACTCTTTGCAGCCATATCATCTTTCACACAATTCATCCATCATCGACGTCGTCCACATTCATGTCCAGCAGTTCATTTAATAAAAGGTGTAATAGTAGCAACCTTTGACAGCAAGTATCATCATTTCATTTCCAGTCTTTTATATTCCTATTCTAAAATAAAATGCTTGTGATTCCAGGTGACAACTACGAAAAAGACGAAGCCGCCAAAAAAGGGGACAACCACAGTAGCCTCGCCGTCGACAACAGAGCTGTCGGACGAGATCACTACGGAAAACTACGTCGAGAAACCCATTGACTATAATGATAAAAATTGTAAGTATGATTGTGAAGACTTGATGGTAAATTTAACTCTGTCAATGAGTACATAAGATCCGATTAAAACCAAATGTTTAATATATGTCCGGACCGATTTCGGCCACGGCTAGTGCTACTATGACACCAGGTACGCAGCACATATTATACTTAGTGCACAAGCGTGTTTGCTAACACAGGTGCACTCTCTGTTCCTTTACTCTCATAGTCTGATGGAATAGCAATCCAACACGACCCGTGAGAGACCAAGCGTAGGACGCACATTTTAACGTGCCATCCGATACACGGAAGCTGTGATATTAATTTCTAAAACATTCTATAAGACGGTGCGCGCCTAGGGTTTGAAGTCGAGACCTTTGACTTGGCCGTCCTGCGGTCTTACCACTTGGCTGTCACAGCTTCAAAACCAAATGTATAGTCACTGTATGTAGGTACACTTTCACACTAAGGCCAACAGAGAGACTCCCACACTGGTATATTTTGTCAGCACAGAAACATAAATGATACAAAAATCTCTATCTCGTTTCCTCCTCCTATTTTACAGTATGCGGTGTCCGTCCCCTTGCAAAGACGGGTCGTATCGTCGGCGGCAAGAACACAAAGTTCGGAGACTGGCCATGGCAAGTGTTAGTCCGGGAGTCGACGTGGTTAGGCCTCATCACTAAGAACAAGTGTGGTGGAGTACTTATTACAAATAAGTTTGTAACTACAGCTGCTCATTGTCAACCTGGGTAAGTTTTTTAAAGCTGTTGGTTAAAAGTGGCGTGGAGAAAATTCTAGCAAGGAGTGTCATCATCATCATCATTATCTTCCTACCCTTATCCCATTTGACTTGGAATCGGCGCAACACTTTTTTTTTACATTCTGCTCTATCAGACGTTACAGTACCATTTACTCCCTTTCGTTCATGTCATTCCTTATACCTACAATCTATCCATCTATTCTTTGGCCTTCCCCTTACTCCGTTGAATTGTTAATTTCATATTTGTGCGACAAAAAGCAAGTATCCTGTATTGTGCATTAATGTATCTAATGAACGTTTATTCGACTGCACCTGTAGCTGACCAGCTTGGTTCACTTCGATAATGACCTCTGTATTTAAAGCGCGGGTTTGATTCCCTTACAGGATCACATTTTCAATCATCCATAAATGCTTACGGCAATTGCTTTTTGCCACTTTGTACTAAGAGTGATTTAAATAATTTAAAATTGCCCTCCTTTTTTATCTCTTTATGCATCTGATAACTATCAGCAAACTCCTCGCTTTTTTTTAAACCAAAAAAAAACAATAATGTCATCACCTATCAGCATTTAAGAATACTCCTTATTGTATACCGTACTATTTATTAAGACCCATCTTCTATTTCCAGTTTCCTTGCATCTTTAGTAGCTGTATTTGGAGAGAGCGACATTTCTGGAGACCACGAGCCGAGGAAGCCAGTGTCGAGGAATGTGCGGAAGGTGATCGTCCACCGCCAGTACGATGCAGCCACCTTCGAGAACGATCTGGCCCTACTGGAACTCGATACGCCTATTAAATTTGATGCTCATATTGGTAAGGGAGCTGATTATAAAGGTAGTTTTAGGATGGATTATAAGCACAGATATTTCCGTGGTTGTGCATCCGTGTTTAAAAGTATGAATATTGCGGTTGTGAAAGCGACACAGTGGAAGTAATAAAAGTTATGGAAAATGAGTATAAATGCGGGACGAAACCAGGGTGACTAAAAAGAAAATGAACTGATTTTCATCATCAAAGCTCTACATTAAGGACATTTTTAAAGTGGGGTGCTTAACCACGTGTATTATAACATCAAATACACACAGGAATTCTCAATGCCGATAAAATCATTAACGATGGAGAATATTCTTACCGTTTCGAATTCAATTTCAAAATCAAAAGACGTAATTTTTGCAAATATTTTACTTGTACAATTTCGATTCTTCTTCTACCTCACATAATAAATTAACTATCTCCATTCTAGTGCCCATCTGCATGCCAGCAGACGACTCAGACTTCACAGGCCGTGTGGCCACCGTGACCGGGTGGGGGCGCCTCGAATACAACGGTGTAGTGCCTGCTATACTGCAAGAAGTACAGGTATACATCTATCATCTTAGATGGAACTTTGTAGATTTGAACGCAGTTTCCCCTAGTCCACCGATATTCGGGCTGTACGGTGGTATAAAGTGCCACTGCATACCGTTGAATAAATAAATCATGAGACTCGGAAATTCAGGAGTCATAATCAGCGCAGACCTTATTAAGACCAAGGTTTTAAAAGATATAGTTTCTACAGATACAAATAATGCATTTTACTCACATACCTACTTAGAAGGGAAAGTTTAATGCAGACAAGTCGAAACCAACCTGGTGTTACAATTGCAATAGCTATGGGCATTTAGCAAGATACTGAATGTACTACTGTGTGTACTGAAGATAAAAGGGATTCATTTTAACAAAAAAAACCTACTTCAACAATTACAACGGCTCTAAAAACTAAGAAATAAACCGATATTATCATGATTGAAGTCGGTGTCAAACCCTTCGAGAATAAACATACAAATGAGAATAATTCAACTTACTGGTTTGGCACCAACTTCAATCGTTACGGTACGTCATAGCCAAAGGAGAATAATCATGGGCAGTTTTTGTAATGATTCTCACATATTTTCCAGGTTCCTGTGATTGAGAACAGCGCGTGCCAGGAGATGTTCCAGACAGCTGGTCATCTGAAGAAGATCCTCAACTCCTTCATCTGCGCGGGTTACGCTAACGGCAGGAAAGACTCTTGCGAGGTAAGCATTTAGTTATTTTCAAAAAGAAAATAATTGAAAATTATATCGTAGAATGGCCGTAGATCTTAGACCCTTGGCACAGTGACTACTTTTAGACAATACGATGATGGCATGAATGAATTCTGTTCACATCGCGTGTAGTACAACAGTTTGTGATTAAAAGCATCAAGACTGCTACACCAGAGGTCGTGAGTTCGATCCCCACCCTTGACAAATGTTTTTGTGATGAGCACGATCATTAATTGTTCTGTGTCTGGGTGTAATTTATCTATAGTATGTATGTATTTAGAAATATATAAGTATGTTCATTATCTAGTACTCATAACACAAGCTACTTAGTAAGCTTAACTTGAGTCCAGAGAGACCGCTATCTAGTCTAAACATTAAGGAACATTTACAACTACTCAACTCAAACACATTTCCTCTAGGGCGACAGCGGCGGGCCCCTAGTCCTACAACGCGACGATGGTAAGTGGCAGCTCGTAGGCACGGTGTCGCACGGCATCAAGTGCGCCGCGCCCTTCCTGCCCGGCGTCTACATGCGGACCACGTACTACAAACCCTGGCTCAAAAGCATCACCGGGGTGCGCTGATAGATCAGTGAGAGGGGAAGTTGTAGCATTGGCAATTTGATTTTGAATTGGTTTTAGGAAATTGGATAGGATTGACGTTATATTGTGTTTATGTAGTTTTTGCTTGTTTAGACATTTTTTTACACGTGTTTTACCTATAAATGGTGGATTTCACATCGATTTGTGTGTCTTGTCTCTCTCTCTCACGGCGCCTGAACCTTTAGCCAAGTGATGTGAATCGGTCAGTTAATAATTACTGTTATCGATGGATGCTTGTTTATTTACTGCCAATGTAACAATATGGCGCGATAGTGGTGCAAGCACTCACACAGATACACATCAGACATTCAATAGAAAACGTTCATACGCATGGAAATGACATTTCGTTTCCACCACGTGACTGAGACCTGTCATCTCCATACATTTATGTGTTTCCTTCCACGTGAACGATCGCTGACAGTTGTAGAAAATGTCACCTGGTTGGAGAGTGGCTGATCCCCTAGACGAGAATTTTTTTACAACCGTTAGGGCCTGTCGAATCACTTAAATACCTATATGTCAATGAAATCCATTCCGACAGTCAATATCAATACATTTGAGCGATTGAACCGTCATTAGTAATTGTATAAAATTTTGACATCTAAAAAAGTTATTTTTGCAGAAATAAATTGAATAATGCTACAAACAATTTCCGATGTATGGACGGGGTTTTGAATGTATGATGACATGTATGGTGTAAAAATGTATTATTGGTATACGAATAATCCAATCGATTGGTACTTCGGTGATTAAAAAAGCTTTTTAGAAATTTTCCTCTAAAAAAATATTTTGTTTACCAATACAATGCTTATTATTATTATAACACAATTCCTATGTTTTTGTTTCTATGAAATAATTAACACCTAGGCTTTTGTCACGTATTTATTTATTGCATTTATAATTTTAATAAAATTAATTATATTTTTTTCACTAATATCCAGTTATGTCCCACCCTAAATAAAAAATAATTAATTGCAAATAGTATTCCTATTCTAAATCAAATATGTTATTTTAATATACTATTAAAAACCTGTTATTTTTCGCTTTAAACAAAAAATCTTACAACGCTTAGAATAACGCCATCTATCGACAGTTTATACACATTAAATACATAGTTTAAACAATTAACAGCTCTCTATAAACTAAATGTAATTCTGATAAATACTTTCTTTTATTGTTCTAAGATTTCAGTAAATATTATTAAATTGTGAAAATATTTTACTATAAAAAAATGTAACGAAAAGTATTGACGCTACAACTTGGCGTCAAATATTAAGGTCGTCGCATATTGGAGCAAAGTCGAAGCTTTATATTGATTATTATACTTTTATATATTAAATCGGTGTTTGTGCATAAGAATAAACAAGTATCTTTAAGAAAACTCATATATTGGCAAAAGAATAAAAAGGCTTATGTTAAAAAATCTTCACAATCAGATAAACTTTTGAATGAAAAGATTTTATATGTTTTCTTTTTGTTTCGAATAAAGTGGTTGGGTCTTTAAAATCACAGTGCACATTTTAATATTTATTAAATTTCGACTTTGCACCATTGTACAATGACCTTAATTTCTAATATAAAATTGTATATTTCCTAGTTTAGTAGCAATGTAAATTATTAAAAAAAACGCATTTATTTATTGTTACATAATTTAATTTAATTTAGTATTTAAGACTGAATTGTAGAAATTATAAATTATTTTGTTTTAATATTAATTTACGGAGCTTTTATTTAATATTTTTTTGTTGTTACGCTCAAATAAATATATTTGTCTTTTTACCATACTTTGGGCAAAGTTTGCAAATATTCGAAGCAAAAATTTATTGCAAAATATATCGTGGAATATGAGTTACCTTAAAAATAAAACCTATTTTCATGTATTACAAGTTCTTCCGCTAAAAAAGCAGTTTTTCTTAGTTTTCAAATAATTTAATTTCTTGTCCAATTATATTTTGTAGCCTCACAGACAGACGAACAGACTGGCAGTTTCTTTCGACAGTTTATTAACTATATCCATTCTTATATAGAAGTTATTATCATGGAAGTCTTATAATCCAGTCTCAATATTTTTCTTATTTTTTCTACTACACCTACCAATAACTTTGAACAATAATTGCTTGCATTGCCCAGAAAAAACAATGTTATTAAAATAAGAATAAAATGCTCAACTAAACTACCTAGAGAATGTTTATACTGTCAGTTATGCATTTATTAAACATTTAAGTATTTATATTGAAGTTTTATTTTAAATTATTATACGCCTTAAGAAACCAAACTTACCTACTCAGATTTTTGTTTTGTATAGTGCTAATAGCAACATGTCTAGAAGACGTGTTGCGCCGACCCCAAGTGAAATGGGATAAGGGCAGGAAGATGAGATAGTGCTAATAACTGCGTGATCCTAATGTGCGCGAGATTGTAGACTTACAACAGAATAAAACAATAATGTTCAATGCTGAGTAACATATTTATTGCGTACCTATAAACACTACAATACATTAATTATACATTTTTCTAAATCAACTAGTCTATGAGTACATTATATTTTATACAAGTATACATTTAAAAATTAATGTATAAATTAAATAAGGGAAGGAATACACACAAAAAATAAGGGTTAACATTTTTTTTATTAATATGTAAGCCAATCCAGCCAGTCTCCTGGGCAAGTTTCCCGCCATTGACGGAGATGACGACATATTTTTTGACGCTTCGTAAATATGTTATTTTATAGTTATACAAGTTTAGTTTTAAATGTCGACATTTTTAGTAGTTTAGTGAAGTTTCTGTCATATATTGTAATAAACAATTAAAATTGTTATCTGTATGCCAAGGAAAAATTAAATAATTAAGTCGATATTCAAAAATATGAAATGTAATACAACTGCTTAAAGAAAAGGTTAAGTCGCGCTTCCCATATATGGCCAAATGATGGGTGACCATTTTATAATGAAAACCATTTCTTTTAACTTAGCAATTTGACTGACTGAACTAAATCGTTATAAAGTTGTTTCAAAGTAGTTTCTGGACACAAAAATATGTTTTAAAAGATATATTTACTATTTTTATACATATAATATGTGTTTATTTTCTAAACTACTAGTTTTATTAATTGCTTATCCATATAAGATATTTTTTAAAATATTAATATTGATAATAATCTACGGCGAAAAATTAAGCAAATATATTTTTTATTGAATATGCACAGCAGTATGTATGGATAATATTTATTTCTTAATCTAATAATTTTATAAATATTTAGATTGCATCTAATTATTACATAAAATAGTTTTTTATTAACATTTATTTTGAAAAATATATATTTTATTTTGCAGGCAGAAGCGTACATTTAACATGGTTTAATTCTTATATTATAATTCCGAAAATATACAGAAATATTAAAGATATCTATTGGTTTCTAACAAAATTTTATAATTATATGCAAAATACATCAATAGTAATTTCTTAAATTAACTTAAAATAACAATAACCGTGTTTTATTAATTTTATTACTACATAATATTACTAGTATGTAATAATAATAGTTAAGAGGATTCATGCGACACAAGCTGGCAACATCGCATTTTTATATATTTTTTTGTAATTATTTTTATACATTCAACTAATAATATTTTCTAATAAAAGGCAAAACGCCGACCCCAAGTATATTATCCCAACGGGATAATTATAAGGGCAGAAAGATGATGATGAATCATTTTGTAATATTATATACTTTCACAAAATTGAAGAAGGAAGAAGTTCCATACATGTTTTAGTACCTTCGAAACTTGACAAAAATAGTTCTTTTAAAGCAAAAATAAATCACAAAATGTTTAATAATATGACGTTCCCAGCTTCCGCAATTAATGCTCTTATTAACAATTAAAACATTGTGCAAAACTTATCATACATCATACAACAATTAAAATGTCAAACATACATTTAATTCTGAAGTATACATCGAATCAATAATAAGCTAATTAGTACCTATATGCATGTTTTCGTACAAAAGCATTAATTATAACCTTTGATAAATGACATTTCTACAAATTCTAATGTATGGAAGTGACAATTTTAAGTCACATGATATCGAAACGAAATTCAAATTCTGATTGAGCGACTTCAATTTCTATATTCATTTAAAATAATCAAATAAAATCAAATAAATATTCATTTAAAAATGTAAGTTTGTGTTTAAACAAAAGTGTAATAAGTTTGAGTTAAAATAAAGGAAAGAAAATAAATAAAAAGAAACAAATAATAATAATAGTAACTTTATTTTAAACGTCATAACATAATCCATAACAGTACAAGTATCTACAATATTATCTACAACACTAATTCTAAATTCTACATTAATTGAACAAAATAAACGATTGTTGATATTAAGTCATGTAGCCTTATTATGCTATCTTGACGACCAGCAACCGGGTAGTTGGAACTATCACATTCTCTCCACATCAACCCCTCTAGCCAAATTACTTTTCTACAATCGTTAACGTCAATAGAAAACACTCAAATGTATGGAATTGACATTTCGTTTCGATAAGTCACATGACTTAGACCTGTCATCCCCATACATTTGTGCGTTTTCTATTGACGTTAACTTTCACTGACGATTGTAGAAATGCCACTTGGGTAGACGGACTGAAGCATTTAAAAATCGCGATAGTGTCAACACTACCCTGTGAGCCTATTTCTAGAACTTAAAGTAATATTAATACAGTTGTATATTAGAAGAGAGACGCCGCTCTACGCCGTGTAGTGCGCTGTCACGCTTCCGCAACTGCAATAATATTACTTTAGGAGGTGCCAGTAGACTCTAAAGGTGTTATTGTATTATTTGATCAGCCAATGCTTGTGGAAATGTCACTTTTCTAAGGTGCAGTGTTTCTAACATATTTTTTTTTTAATAACAGCTACTTTTAACATCTCAGATTCGTTCCATTTAGAATTAGCCACATCTTACATTTTGATCACTTTATTTCTATTTATGTTAACTTAAATTATTATGAGAACTTCAAATTATTATATTCATAAAATTAATTTTTTATATAACTAAAATCATCACTTTCAAATTTGAGAGCATTTACAAACATACATACTTCGAAAAGAATACAAATCTTTTTGAAAATCAAATACATTTTTGCAAATTTGTATGGAATTACTTGGATATTTTTCCCTTGTAATGCAAGCACTTTTTGCATATAGCATCAGCTCTATCTTTGATGGATTGAGTTGACATTGCCCTCTCCCTGTCAGATTCAGGCTTAGCATCCTCTGTATCGAATGGACCCTCACTAAATTGTTGAATCAACTTCTTAATATAGCTGCCTGGACCCCTAATAGTCAGTTTAGTATTAGAATCCTCAGCTTTCTCAACATTAGTTTTATAATCGCTCAGCATTTGCAATCCGTCTTGGAAATTTTCAAACGCTTGAGTGATTTTATCACCAATATTCAATTTCTCTTCAATTTCATCATAAGCTTTAGATGTCGACATTTCTGCTGCTACATCTTTCGATCCAGTTGGTGTGATGATAATTTCATTATTCTTAACATCAATAGTGATTTTAGCGTCATCTAGTGAGAGTCCGGAGAGAGCGACGTCAACTGATTTCGATCTGAATTGCCTAGATGGCGCTAGTGGTACTTTGAGTTGGTTTGAATCTGAGCTAGGGTCTTGCTTAATGAGGCCGATAGATGTCACTGGCGATGTGGATAGTGATGACTTGTCTCCCGGGCTGGATCCTGGAGTTTAATTAACTTTGTAAAGGAAAGAGAATATTTGATTTATTATTTTTTATAGTTAGATGATGGTGATGAAGTTAGTAAAGGAAATGATTTAAATTGGAGTAAATGTGACTTTATCTATCGAAGAAAATATACATAATCATCAAAACAAAAGGTTTTTTTTGTATATTCATTGATGTTAAATTGGGGTTTTTCATTTGGAGTCTCTCAAATGAAACTTTAAAGGTATGTATTAATTTGATCAGTATCTATACATGCAGCACATTTTTCTTTTGAGCTTTGTATATTAAACCAATATAAAATGCAATGTTAGTATGAACTTAAAAATACGTTATACCCGTCACCCAAAAAACATGTATTCAATTACCTCTTATTTAAAAAAGAAAGGCGACGCGTTATTTGCTCCTAAAAAAAATTAAACCATTAAAAATTTGATCATATTTTCTAAAACCCTTAAATCTAAATGATATAACCTAAACAGACTGAGAATGACTGAGACTGAGAATAATGGGATGAGTTCAACCCCTACTTTACAGTATTCAACCCACCGTTAGAGATATCCTCTCTTTCGTCCTCGCAGCACTGCGGTAAGGACTGTTCCACCATCAGACCTTGGACCATGTCCATGCAGGAGTCCAGGGAGAACTTCTTGCCACACATCTTGATGCCCCGGATGCGGCGACGCATTTCTGTTAGTGTGTTGTTAGTTAGTGGGGATGAATGTGAAATGAGTGGGGGTTGAGTGAGGTTGATTATTAGTTAGAGTTAAAAGTTGGGTTGAAATGGTTTGTTATTAAAGTTGATTGAATTTTATGGGATTTTTAGAATTGTGCGGTTAAATTTAAGTTATTATTTTTTTATATTTTTGCTGAATTAGAAATAGTTTATACTTTGTGCTAGTATTTTAATATTCAGGTGTAGAAATGTAATAAAAGTAAATATTGCTAACAAATTGTTTGTGTACAACATTTTTAGATAGTGTAAAAAGTTAGAAGTGTTTTATGAAATTGTTAAACTCATGTTAAATAATTACTTTATGACATTAAAAATAGTTATACTACTCTAACATCTCTACCAAGGGCTCTTTTTAAGGTCCCATTAAAAAATGCCCTATCAACTGAGAGAAAAAGGCCGGTTGCCCATCAGTGGAACACTCACAAGCATAGGAGCTTGTAAGAGTCCCACATTAGTAGAGAAAAAGTAAGAGTCCCACAGAGTATTACATGAATTTCACCAAAATGTCTTAATTGGACTCACCAGGACTATCCTTCGGCTCCATCTTAAGCTGCGCAAAGGTTTGCGCGCAAGACGTGAGCACTTGCTCATAGTCACAGATAGCGGCGTGGGTGCCGTTGACTATCTTGGGGCTCATTGGACTGTTGGCAAGTAGCAGGCTCGTACCGAATGTGGCGTTCAGTTCCCGGGTTTCTGAAACAGGTAATTGTACAGATAAGAAAAGTTTTGATGATGTTTTAGAAGTTGAAGTACATAGAGATGGAGGAATGACTGTAGTTGGCATTGTAAAAGATCTAAATGATGGAGTAGGCTTCGTTGATGATGTCAAAAGTTTTTTCGATGACAATATTGAAAGGCAAGAATCTATTGCGGTTATTAAACTATTAGAGTAAAGAAAAGACGCTGGTTTTCAATGTCTCGTTTCTTAATAGACAACAGTCAGGGCGACGATGGTAAGATCTCGTTGAATGATGGAAGATATCGCCACTGATAAGACTGCCATTATAATTTTACACCTTGTTATATAAGAATCGGCTAACTGTTTCTCCAGATTCAGCCGAAACGCTATATTCAATACCCAATTCTTTATAATTTTCTATATTCAAGGGAGCGACAACTTTATTCGTAGGTACTGTATTAAAAACCATAATATTCAACAGTAAGAATGGTGGTCAGGCCAAGGTTTAAAGACTAATTATTATAATATTTAACGTATTCCTCTAATTTCTTTTTCACGATAAAGAACTTGATACTAAAATGGATGGGATTGATAATTTAGGAAATTTGATACTAGGTTAGTAACGGTACTGATTCTGTAGAACGAACTCAATATATTGCCATCTTTTTTTTAAATAGTGGACAATTAGAAAAGGATGTAAAAAAAAATCGTGCTTTTTTATTTAAAAACACGTGCACTTTGCTCTTAAACTGTTTTTGCGATAGTATTCATAAAGAGGGATGTGTTTTCGGAACCAATAAAAAGACTTCCTCGACAGAAGTTAGGTAAATGGAGTAACTCTATTGGTTTTAAACAAATACATCTTATAATACCCTTCCCTGGTCAAAACGAAGCCTAAAATAGTAACATCCTAGGTAAATAATGGATAATGCATTTAAAAGTCATAAATTTCTACAGCGTGTATATTTGAACGACGGACTTATTGAAGGAGGGTGGTCAGTATTCGATTCTCGTCCCAAATATGTAAAAAAACTATGACCTAAATTTTTCATATAACTATCCGATAAAATACAGTATTTATGAACACAGAGCGCAAAATGCCTAATATCACGCGCCAAACACGTGCCGCCGCTAAGGCAGCGAGCGCGCAAGCCCCCCCGCGCCCCTTGTGATGTCGACGACGAGTGCCGCGCAGTGAAATGCATTCATACCTACGTCGGCGTCGGTCATTGACCGCGCATATGTTCGATAAGCGCGAGAGTGTTAAAACGTTGCGAAGTTATTAGGACTTTTTTGGAACGATTTTGTTCGTCATTAATCAGGGTTTTTTTTATTGTTTATACGTTTATTGGTGAAGTCTATGCATAAACTATTGGTGGTTTGAATAAGTCCGTCGTTCAATTATACATGCTGTATATTGCCATCCTTTTCTAACGCTGCGTGTTTGTAAAAGATAGCAATACTTCGCTCATTTGCAAAACGAATCAGTGCAACACTGAACAGCTAGGTTAAAAACAGAGGTTAAAACACAATATAATTTCGGATTGCTTTCCATTCCGAATCTACAAATAGTTAGTGACATTGGAGCCTCGACAATGTTACATCGCAACAAAGTCAAGATCAGAAAACTTTAAATGTATGAGCTTGACAGGCGTCAATTTGACATGTCAGTTCAATACATTCAAGGGATTCGGGGAAATGTAACTTCTCTATGGTCTTTTATGCACCTCGGGAGCTTTTCGACTACTTTATTTAGGTAATCCTCTACTGCTTTCGATGCCTTCTCAGAGATATGGTCCGCTCGGTATAATACTTCATAACGTTTTAGGTGCTCGTCACAATTGCTCGACAAATCTGGAATTTAGGAATCCTAGTTTGATATTTGACGACAGTATGTCATGACCCGTCATTCGATGTGATGAGCTTGACTGTAGCTTCAAATCTAGGTAATACATTGTAACAAAATAATTACGACAGTATGACAAACAGTAATACATCTTGTCCAATATACCATACAAAGAAAAACATTTTTTTTGACATGTCAATTCAATACATTTGAACGATTTGATCTTAATGTTACCCGAATATAGCACTACAATGGTCTTTTGGCGCGTGGCTAAAATCGGAACTAAAGCCGCCAAATAATAAACCATCACTTTTGACAGACAGTTTAGTTGATTCTTGTTACGAATATGCACGCCGACGCCTTCATGTTAATGTCATCCACGTGCCAAAAGATCCTTGTAGTTCTATACTATTACATGAGCTGTTGGTATATTGATCGTTCTCGTCACTTGGCAGTCCCCGCTTGCTTTTGTTTTCTGGGCCGCTCGAAGCAATTTTCAAGCTGTATAAAATTTTATAGTTGGATCTGTTAAAGGTTTTACCTTTAAGAGAAATCCTGGGTCTCTTGGGCACGGCGATGTTTCCGTCTTCGGCACCGAAGATGTCCAGGAGTATTTCACTTGATACCGTCTTAACTTCATTCCAGTCGTCTGTAATTGATACATTTGATTAAATAAACGATAACATAAGAGCAAAGTCTGGAAGTAAATTATCAAAATGATGACTTCATCCAAATCCGTTCTTGAAGTTATTTGGATGTAATTCAGTATGAAGGTAGAGTCTTCATTGAAAGTCATGAAACAGGTGTAAAATAATTAAAAAAGATCGTCCCTTGAGTGAGTACAAATCGTCGATTTTTTAAAGAGCAGGGTGCAAACCCTGTTAGGTATTGCCACTGAAGATTTACGCGGTTGAAGCCGCGCGGTTCAACTGATCACTTTATTATGACAAATTTTTACTTTTTCTGATGAATTGCGTTGCAGGTTCCAAGACAGTTAATGATTTCCCTGGGACACACCGAGCGTAAGTACTAGGTGGTATTCATCGGTTTCATTAGATCCTGGCTTACAGGAGTTGCAATGATTGGCTTGTGACGAGATGATCCCAAAAAAAATCTTACCCAGAATATCTTGGTTAGTGGTCCTTGGCGAGGTGACGGTGAATCTGATGACGTAAATGCCTTTGAAGCAAGCAGGCACGGCGTGGACGTTGCCGCGTGCATTCAACCGCTTCAGAAGGCACTCGGTCAGGGTGTTGTCACCCTTTAAACGGAAGACCACCAATCCTGCAAGGTAGAAGAGAGATTAGAGAAGACGCCTTATGGACCTGTTGGTCTAGTGGTTAGTGGCCCTGACTGTTGTAGCGGAGGTCGTGGGTTTAATACCCACCCAGGATATTTTTTTTGGGTAATGAGCACAATTATTTGTTCCAGGCAGTGTAAAGCAATGAAGATATTGGATAAAAAGGAACAAAATAGACCCTAGACTAAGGCCATAACAAGTGAAATAGAAAGATAAAATGATGTACAAGATGGCATAGTAAAGCTAGTATGTATTACATACCCAAGTTCCTTGTCTGGGGAATTTCAAAGCGTGGGTCAGCAAGGACGAGAGCTTCGAACTTCTGAGCTAGACGTACACCCTGTATAAAAAGATATAGAATGATAAAATGAACGCAATCTTTATGTTTAAGCAGAAACCGACTTACTGACTGGCCAACGGACTGTCAGAAATTAAGAGATAAAATTCAAGATCAACTTAAAATTTGACTGACATTCAAGTTACGAGCATGGTTTTTACTCACTTTACAGTGATGGATATATTTTTCAAGAAATATTAATTCACTTGCAGATCATATAATACTAAACTTGATCTTAAAAGCTATTGGTGTTAAAACCTTACCTCGCGAATGTGTTTTTGGATGCCAGAAATACCATAGCTTCGGAGCACGAACCACAACTTCAAAGCCCTGAAGCGACGGCTCAGCGGGATTTGCCAGTGCTAGAAACAAACTCAATATTACTATATAGAAAATATATGGAACAATGCCAGCCCCTTTAAAGTCACAAGAAAATGCTGAAATGTATGGAGATGACAGGTCTAAGTCACGTGTTTTATCGAAATGAAATGTCAGTTCCATACATTTGAACGTTTTCTATTGACGTTAATGGTTTTAGAAATGTTATTTGGCTAGAATAGTTGTAATACGATTTTTCAAAGCAAGAGTTGTTGTAGAAGCGAGACGGCGTGATACACAATATAGAACGAATCTCTCTTTATCAATGGCAATAATTCAATTTTAGGAGGTCAGTCCATGCTTTGATTATCATGCCATGCTCGTCTTAGTGTAAACCCACGACCATTATCAATATCACCATCACCAATCACCGACAAGTTACAAAAATAATTGATAACCAACACCAAATATTTATAGACCAGTCCTGATACATTTTATTCATTAGTAAGTAATATTTCCTTATCTCCATGATTAAAACCAGCCTGTTTTTTTTTTCAAGTATATAAAACCTTTCTCGTAAGCCAAATACCAGACTTAACTGAAGTACCTAAAGCAGATCTATTGTTACTGTGAAAGCAAGATACTGCTATACATCGCATAATGGCATCTCCCTTCCACATTGTCAAGAAGACAGTTTCAGTTTAATTTCTTATTCGATGACTTCTAATATTTGTAAAGAACCAATAGATTCATTTTCCCATCCCATACATCCAGAGATTTCTGTTATAACCGTATCACCAATAGCTTCTATATAACTAGTTATGTGCCCATCTACCACTAAACCATTCCTATCAAAAACTCTTACTAAAAATTCTTTTTTTGTTGGATCTTCAAGTTGCGGCTTCTCTTGACAGCCTGGTGATATTTTATTATACCCAGGGAGATTTCCATCATCACCATATAGATCATCACTTGAATCACTATGTTCATTTATTTCTTCATTCGCTGTTGCATTCTCTTCATCACTGAATTCATCATCATTGGTGATTGTGAGATCAGTACCAGTTATGTTGATGTTTATCTTTCTTAAAGGGTTTTTCTTTATTTTTTTGTCTCCGTCCTAGTTTGAAATGTTAGTTATAAATTTTGTTTGGTTATTGACATATTTAGTGAAATTGATTGTATAATTAGAATATTTCAGTACTCATTTATTTAATTGACTCAAACAACTGAAATAATAAAATTCAAATTATTCAATCAATGTCCCATATCAGATTATTAGGAAAAAACACAAAATAATTAGGTTTCACTTGACACAAGAGTTTAACTCACAAGTTACATTTTAGTTACAAAACAATGCTAAAAAAAACAACAAAATCATTATTAACGTATAAACACACAAACTTAAACTTAGTGAATTAATTAACTTACCATGTAGTCAATAGCTTTGCCTGTAAAAGAAAGAAAATAATTAGAAAATAGAAAACTTTGTTTCACCCACAAGTTATTAAAAAAATCTATAATTTATGTATGTATGTATTTAGAAGTATCTACTGTTTATCAGTTGTCTAGTACTCATAACATAAGCTACTTTAGTATGCTTAATTTGAGACTAGATGGCGTTGTGTGAACGTTGAAGAATATTTATCTATTTATTTATTGTTTCTCACCTGAGTTCTCGTGCCTCAAGTAGATGGGGTTCACGTTAAAGGTCCTGTGGAGAGCCGTACTGTCCTTTACCCTAAAATCAGAAAAGGGTATTTTAAAATGTTCACATTATCAAATAACCCGACGCGACGTAAGTACAGGAAAATCGTAGAAATTTCTGTGTACGAGGTGCAGGTCCCAACGCAGTCAAGAACCAAAATAACTTTTAAAAAGTTATATGTACTTTCTTCATTATTCTAAGACACTACTAACTAAAGGAAACAGATGAGGAAACTCAAAGAGGAAACCTGAACTAAAAATATTGGAATCTGAAATCGCCGATCCGCAGTTAGCTAACGTGGTGATCAATGCACAAACCTTCCTTATTTGAAAAGAGGTCTCCTCCAAAACGACTATACCGATTTTTACGACATTTTGTGAGCATATCGGGTTGGTCTGAGAATCGGTCAACATCTACTTTTTTAATCCCAAATTCTTCTTTTTGTGCCATTTTTTTTTGCTGCATTATAACTGTTCGCGCCGAGGGTAATCGGCACTTTATTCTTTAATATTTTCCATGTGAGGGTATCCTCACATTTTTTTTCTTTATCTGTCCCCGCTTAATTATACGCTGTACGACTACAAGCTTCTAGTACTGGACCACCCACGGCTGCGTCCGGTTGCGCGTGTGCCCGCTCTCTTACGCACTTTAAGAGTTGCCACGTGACCGCTTTCTGGAAGCAGTGCATCTTCTCTAGCACGTCTCCAGTCCACTAAATCGAAGGACCGCAAGGATCATCCCCTCGTACGAGGAATTGCGCCAGGGCAGCTCCATATTGGAGGTAAGTGGTTGTGCAGCGACTTCCTTTGTCTAGGGGACAGAATTCTTTTACCGCCTTTTCTTATTTAAACCTATGGAAATACTTCCCTTGAATGACCATTCTCTCTAGCGTCATCATTTTTTGTGATAATAATGCGTACGAAGTCACCAGTAATAGCTAGTTTGTAATAATATCATATATTTAGTATGGGTATGATAAATAGAATATGTAATTTACCACAACGCCGTGCAATCAAAGTTGACCATCAACCATTTGGAGGGGTTGAATGCGAAGGAATCCGCCTTTTCGATGCCTTCCATCCAGTGCCTGAAAACAGTAATAAATAAATCAGTTCCAAACATAAATTACGTGCAAAACTATTAAAATAGCTCTTCACTATTTATAATAATATGTAGTATATGTAGTTGGATTGTATTTAGAAGTGTATAAGAATATCACTAGTCTTGTACTAATAACACAAGTTACACTGTGCGCGACGTGTCGCGGGCTCGATCCCCTCGTTGAACAAGATGCTTCCACAAATGCTTCTACTGAGTCTGGGTGTGTTTGTGCATGTAAAATTAATATCTGTGAAATCCCCCGCAACAGAAGGATGAAATTCCTTAACGCAGAAGACGTATTAAAAAAAAGAAAAGATAAAGATTGTTGATTGAGGAATGTGGATGAAGCTAAAGTGGTATGCCAGGATCGTAGCAAATGGAAAGATGTGATCTCTGCCTACCCCCAAGGGAAAGAGGCGTGACGTTTATGTATGTATGTATGTAAAGAGTGTTACCTGAACTCAGGGCAGGCAAAGGCGCTGCCGGCATACGCGGCGTCGACGTGCAGCCACGCGCCGTGCTTCTCACACACATCACCGATCTCTTTCAGGTTGTCGAATGCCACCGACCCGGTTGACCCCAAGGTGGCACATACCTGTAAGTTTTAGAATATTTAGGACAAATAAATAATGGCTTAGAAAAGTTTAGTGCTCAATTAAAAACGATATCATTAAAGACGTGCTGCTAGGGAGTTTAATGCGCCGCTACTCTCCCGTAACGAAAGCACAGAAAGCAGTTTTGACGTCCAAAAAGTGCTACATTGTAGCCCAATTTGAGTAAGTGACTTTTGATTTTCACGTAAAAATATAACTGTGGAAAAACTCGAAACCTCAGATGGGACTCGAAGCTGAGTTAGCTTAACGCGCCAGTCGCTTTACCTACTAAGCAACCGAGGTCATTGTACGAGAGTTTGAATTTGTTCATCGTTTCGTAGACGAACCGCATTTTAACTGCAATCCAACCGAAAATTGCAGTTCGGGTGTAGTTTAAACACCTACAGTTGACACGATTGCAATAGAAATGCACGGTTGGTTTACATACAGACGAAACAATCCGTGCCTCACCGGGAACTAATCTCGGTAGCAATTAGGCTCTAGACAGACGGTTAATTTGCAGTTCTACTGCAGTCGTGTCAACTGCATTCAAACTGCAATTTGCGGTTGGATTGCGGTCGCAATGCGATCCGACAAAAATCCGTTATCCATCCATCGAAGCAACGCGAGTAAAAAAAATACAACCGATACCATTAAAATTACAATCTTCATAAAAACTAAACACTCGCCTATATCTCTGCTTACTCCCGAAAAATGCCGTATCACAGATAAAGCGCACAATACACTTACTGAACTAATCGCACGAAAGCAATGGCTCAGCGTAGGTGCGCCTATTACACGTTGATCGAAATTTAAGAGTGCCCTCAGTCTTTATAATTAGCTTAAAAAGGAGCTTGTTATTCTAGAAGCGACATTTTTGAAATAAGTTCGTGAATTAGATTTTTTGCGTACCACATATTGTGTACTATTTCTACCCCTGTCTAATTATTTACTTCAAATATCATCACTTGCATCATTCCCTTGCCCTTATCCCAATTATTATTTCGGGACGGCTCAGGCATGTGTTCTTCTTCCACACGGTCCAATCTGACGTCATCTCGCAAGCAACACTCTCTGCAGCCATATCATCTTTTACACAATCCATCCATTGTTTCTTTGGTCGTCGTCTCCCCCTATATCTATATACATTTACTGTAAATATGCCAAAATAATTTTGTAATTATTGCAATGCCCTTTGCGATGCCCTGACAGGGTATTTAACTGTACCTAGCTTTATGTAACATTATGGAATGCAAAAATATGAATATGAAATTTTTACTGATTGTTGAGAGAGACCAATTTACTCTTAGTTCAACTAAGTTTTTTTTGTGATTAAAGCAAATTAAATTATAATTACTTTCAAGTTGCCTCATAGATACCATGTGTGTGTATTGCCTTAAAGTTTTAATAATAGTTAAAGTATTGCGGTCCCTTCACCCTTGTCAACGAATTTGAAGCTTATTCTGTATGTTGGTATTAATTTCCGTACCTCAAGTAAATTAAGTTGTCTTGTATTTTATGTTACACGTCAAATTTTAAGAAAAAAGTTTAATGAAATGATTTTTTTTTTTGACTTCTAGATGATTGGAGCTCAAAGGAGAGAGAGGGCAAAAGATAATATCAAAATGTCAGCTAAACTTGGTCACTTGTCACTAGCTATTGTTAACGATTTCACTTGCCTGAACGTCGGTCAAAGCTACAAAAACATGACTCTCCTCTGATGCAGTCGGTTAATAAGTAAGTGTGCCTAAGCTGTGTGTTAATCCAAGGTGTCAACTAACTCCAAAAAACATTTGATCAAAGTTGATAAATTAGTTTGAGCGTAAAAGCGTAATTATAATGTCCGGCTAGTGTTACTATGACACCAGCCAGCAACGCAGAACATATTATAGTTCACAAGCGTATGTAACACTATAATTTAAGAACACATCTAGTATTAAACCTCCACGGATCATCTCGCGTGATCCACGTGCCAATAATTACAAGAGTATGAAGTTAAGTGGATCTAACTCAAGATACAGCCCAGTTAACCTTTAAGAGGGCTTAAGAATGTATAAGATTATTATAATTTAAGGTTATAATTATAACATGGTTAATAATTTAAGTAACATCAGTACGAAAAATATTAAATAAATGTGTGTAACTCAAATAGACATAGTTTTTGGGTTGACTAAAACTTTTGATTGTTTAAGTAGATGGTTTGAAATGTGAATGTTTGATATTTTTTTTTGTTTTAATCTATTCCGTGCAAGTTTGTTAAAAAGCTTTCAAAAGGGGAAGTCATATATGATCATCGCCCTTTAAATCTCCAAGGCTGTTAAAAAAAAAACATATTTTAACCCTAACTTAGAAAAACATATAATTAAAGCTAAGAACTATATTCGGCGATACCTAATAAGGGTATAATTGAAAAGTTCAATACTTATATTAATCAGTATAAGTAATACTACATAATAACTTCTTTTCATAACTCATTGCAAATAAATCTAAAACCGCATCATTTTACAGAAAGATTAATTTGTATCTCAAGGGAAAGAAACTTGAGTGAATACTAAATATAAACGAAGATGTTATTAATATTAAACAATATCATTATTTAGGTTTTAAACAAGTCTAAGACAGACTTAGATGTAATGAATTGCACCAAGAGTATGGTGCAAGTTATAAGATCGCAGCGTTTTAAAATAAGTTTTTTTGAGACTATTTTGAAGTTGGGTGTTTCTTTTTTCAATTTGCAAAAGAGTTTTTAGATAAATGGAAAGGTAAATTAGAGTAGGTAATAAGAGAGATTTAGAGTGTGATTTTCTCAGCTTTGCCACTTTGTTATTGTAATTTTCATTTGTAGCAATTAAATAAACTCAACGTTTCATTATTATAGTCGTGATTGCAGACTCGATTTTCTCTTGTTGTTTTTGTTCCGATAACTCCAATAACAAAGGACCTATTTATGTGTTGTATTCTCGTATCCTACACATACATACTAGCTACATTAAAAATATAGGTTCAAATTGAAAATCAAAAACAATTGACGTCGCTAAAAATATTACTAAGCCCAATCTAAAATTATTAAAAGTAAATAACAATATACCCACCAACCATAGAATCGCTACCGCTCATAATGTAGACCGTATTTTAAAACTGTAAGCTGCTTCCGCACAATTTGTAGGACAAGACAAATTGGTCCCACCGCGACCAGTCGACTTAAAAATCCTTAGACTAATCTTAAGATAATGATCGTATTCATTTGAAAGGATTCTGTCATATTTCTTAGTCATATTCAGTGATATTTCCAAGATTGTTTCATATTTGTTGAGAATATTAAATTGAGTATAAGACTGTGGGGAAATTGTTGAGTTTCGTTGTTATGTAAAGAGTTTTTGTGATAGATTTGAAACGTATTAATTTCTTTGTGATATATTTGAGATGATGGAAATGTTTTTGAAAGTAAATCGTATTTATTTTATGGTTTGATAAACTAAGTAATTTTTTTTACAGAAAATAAAGTAGTGTTTCTACATCATGATGATGATGTTACGAAATATTGTTTTCAGAGATGTCTATAATGGGATGTTGATAGACTGAGTGGTTTCTCAAACGCTGATCAACTCAAAAATTTGTTTAATCGTCTGTCGAATCTCATGTTAAGCTCTGTGATTGGTTGTATGTTTTATGGTCAACCTATCACAGTCGTGATCAGTTGATTTGACAGCAGATTCAATTGAGTTTTCCAGAGACCTGGGGTGATTTTATCAATAATTTAAGAGCTTGCCACGGTTAGATGTTTGGAAAACGGTTAAGTACGTTATGCAAGGACGATAACAAACTCACTAAACTATCTTCTTTTATACATTCACCCCTTTTTAGTTTTACAAACTTGTTACTCCAAAACTTACAACCGATTTTCAAGTCTTATATTCCGGAAAATTAAAACTTTTTCCACACTTGTTGCTTCGGGCAACGGACAGTCAAAATAAACGACATACGATTTAAAACCGGTGCTGGTGTATCCACCGGATATTTATTTTTCGACGGTTAAAAAGTTTCTTACAAAATAGTTGGAAACAGATTTTAGTTAAAGTTCAATGTAACTAAAATTATCTTGTGGAGCCGTAATATTTGTACAATTTTATGGGATTGTTAAATATCTAAGAGTAGATTAAAAATTGCAAACCGAGTATGGATTGATCTATTTCGCTCCAAAAAAGATTTTATTATCCAATATTATCAAAATATGGTCAGATTTTTTGGTCTCTGATTGATAACTACACATTTGAAAAAAACACCTATAAACCCAGTTTTTTTTTAATAATTAAAGTATTAAATAAATTATGTATCGCATTCATACTTTCTTACTACCTAATTCAAATTATAATATATTTTCCCACAGCAAATTACGCTAACGTTTTAAAATTTTACCCAATAACATCAAGAAGATGGTTATGTATTGCATTTGGTTTATTTGTAACTGTTAATATTATTTTTGTTTTATTAAAAGTTTATAGCTTGCAATATTTTTTCTCAAATATGTATACGCCGGAAGGCGGAAACGGCAAAATATTATAGAACAAAATTTTCTGTAACATCTTTCCTCTACATATTCCTACAAATACAGATATTCTATTCTATTCCATGCCTGTTCTAAGACTTACCCAGAACGGCACGAGCCCCTTCTTCTTGTCGGCAGCTATGGCCTCCTCCAGTTTGTCTCCACGCATGCTCTGTTCTTCATCAGTCTCGATGTACCGCATTCTGACCAGACCTGGACAAAAAGAGGAGTTAAGTAAGGAAATTGTAGGATGTAATGCAAACATATCGTTATTTTTTGAACCATTAAATTAAGTACACAGTCATGTAAAACAAACGACTCCCACAGGAATGTAATCCTTGTATCGCGGGGGGTTTAGCAGATTCAATTCACATGCCCAAACACACCCAGACTCTTAACAAGCTTTAGTAGATCGCACAAATTCTTGTCTTACGCGGAGATCGGACTCGCAAAATGTCGCGGACAGTATTAATTGGCGTGATGACCTATACCACTCGACCTATCCTTGCTGTCAAATTGAAAAAGATATTACTTAATAATGATCTACTAGACAAAAGGTTCTTTTCAAGAGAATAACAACTATTGGCGGTATTAGCTCAATTCATTTTCAAAAAACTGGCCCCAGTTAGCCATAGACCGGAATAGGTGGAAGGAGGGAAAAAAGGCCTTGGCCCTCCTGTGGGATACTAACGGCTAAAAATAAAATAATAACGTCTATTGATTTTCCTAGTGGCTCTCTCTTAGGCGATTCCAGATTGCGATATTAATGTTCAAAACTTCATTTAATTCCTTAACATTATTGCTACCTTATTCCACAGTTTCTACTCACCAATAAGCCCAGCCTTCTCCACAGACGAGTGAGCCTGGTCTGAGCAGTAGCAGATCAGGTGTCCTAACAGCTCGGCCGACTGCACTTCAGGGTTCAGCTTGGACAGCTCCATCAAGGACCGAGTACGAGCCGCCAGCAAGCTCACCAGGGTGGCTTCACTTGCTGTAGTCTAGGAAAAGGGATGGAAGATATGTTGGTGAATGCGTTGGAGTGAGAGGAAGAACGGCAATGCCTGTAGTGACCTTGTACTTCTATTTAAGTATCGACGGTTTTCTTTTGTTTTTGGAAATTCGAATGATTAGAATCTACACTGAAGGGATGATGATCATGTCATACATGTATAATGATTTGACAACGAACACCCAGGGTCCATTCTTGCTATTGCTTTTGGATGGTTTTTGTTTTTGTTGTCTTGTTTTATTTATCACTTTTGAGAAATTCACTTCTTTTGATGGATTTTGACTTGAGAGAGATTGATTTGACTGTCTATTTTTTATATACCCCTATTGTAATTTTTTTTTGCGAACGCATTCGCAGGGTATACTTGTATTTCAATAAAATCTAACAAAAAAGTTCTCATACCTGAATAACTCCACCGCCAGGGCTATCATTCTTCTCGTTGAGGAAGCACTCCGGCAGCCCCAGCATCTTGCCGAGCCAGTTCATGGCAATGGTCTCCAGTTCAGTGCCAGCGGGGGAAGAGGCCTGAGTGAAAGATGGAAAAGGAAAAACATAAAGGCATTGTGCTTAAATGATGAAATGATGCGTAATACTTAAATGATTCACGTATAACGGTTTACTCAAGCGTATTTATTGGGATAGCCGTAGATTTCTAATAGTTTCTAGACTAGTAAGTATGAATCATCATGAAAGTTACTATAAAATTAAAGGCGTTGCTTCGGCAAACAATGAGAGAAGATTAGTAGGATCAAAAGTATAATAAAATTGGATGTTAATACACTTGTTCTAAAGATACAAGGTATCTATTTAACGTATTATACTATACAAAATAATACTATACTAAATTAGTTACAGCCAAATGGAAATCAAACCCACAGTTCCAATAATTAAGAAAATTAGACTCACTTCTCAAACTCAATTAGAATTAGAACACCGAGTATAGATAAAGAAATAACTTACCCAAGTGAAGCACAGGACGTTAAGGCCACTAGCTAACATGTCTCCCATGATGGAAGGATATGATGTCAGAGCCGGGAAGTATGCGTGCATATGCGGAGACTGCCAGTGGACCAGCTAAAACAATATCTGATATTATAACAATGTTCGGACCGATTTCGGCCACGGCGGCTAGTGTTACTATCACACCAGCCAGCTACGCAGGACATATTATAGTGCACAGGCGTGTGCTAACACAGGTGCACTCTCTGTTACTTTACTCTCATAGATCGATGGGACAGCAATCCGACATGACCGGAGAGAGATCAGGAGCTGGACCCACATTTTTGCGTGCCAGCCGATACACGGAAGCTGTGATATTTATTTCTAAGCCGCACACAACATTCAAAAAATCGGTGCGCCCCGTGGGGATCGAACTCGAGACCTTTGAATTGGCAGTTGTATGGTCTTACCACTAGGCTATCACAGCTTCAGCTACTTATATCAGATCTTTGTCAGTCATTAAGTCATTATAATGCAGCACTATAGTCCTACAAGGATCCTTTGGCACGTTACCATGATGTCTCCTATCTTTTTTTCGTGGGAAATCATCAAATGACCCCGCCCGTGGGCGCAGCGAAAGGTAATGTCAGACGTTTACTGACTAAAACCCAATATGTTCCTCCTGGAGCCCTTTGAGTGCCGGGGTCACAGTAACTCTCACGAACATCCCGCAGCCCCGGCAGGCTCTGGCCAATTTGCTGACTTCACTTCGAGGAGCGCGTGGAACAATACGCGCCGCCGACGCCGAACTGTCGTCCCTAGAGACGTACGGACGGTGAGTTACCCAACCTCACCGCCCACAGATACGCGTCTATGTTACTTACCATCATCATCTTCCTGCCCTTATCCCATTTTACTTGGGGTCGGCGCAACATGTTTTTTTTCTAAACATGTTGCTAATGGATTTGGCTATGGTTTTATAGTCGGCCGCCTGCCTGACACTAACCCTCTTTGGGAATGCGATTGTTGGTTGTTTACCCGCCACCATTCGGGTGACCCAAGGTGCTTGGTGCAGTGCACTGGGTCTTAAGGTCCATTAGTCGCCTTTTACGACACCAAGTGGAGGATATGGGGTGGTGCTATTCTTTATATCCGGACACCACACGGACGCCTAATGTTACTTACCCCGGGCAGTATATTCTCCTCAACATCCTTCATGATGTGGTCCCACTGCTCCGGCCCCTCGGGCGCCTCCTGCGGCAGGAGTTTGTGCAGGTAGCCGGGCTGCACGTTCGGGTACACGCGTCTCTCGCGCACGTTCTCCAAGTAATCCGCAATGTAGTCTACCATCTCCTTGGCTGTGGGGGAATGTCAGGTATCAGAATTATAATAACAACATTTTTGGCGTTGGTCAGGGTTACCCTAAACCGACGGGCGTGTATGAAGCTATTGATGAGTGTGGATGAAGCTATAGCGGTATGCCAGGATCGTAGCAAATGGAAAGATGTGATCTCTGCCTTGCAAGGGAAAGAGGCGTGACGTTTATGTATGTATGTATGTACTTTTGGCGTCAAAAATGATTTGAATGGAAGAATTGTTTTTGTTATCCTATATTTTGTCTAAAAACGTGTTGCGCCGACCTCAAGAAAATTGGGATAAGGGCAGGTAGATGATGATGGTGTTATGTCTAAAAACCGTAACTATTTACCATTTTTTTATGTATCCTAAATAAAATCCCACTCCTGGGCAAAGGCCTCCCCTTTCTCCTTCCAAACCTTCCTGTCTTTGCGATTTCTGTCCACGTGCGACCTGCATATCTGACTAGATCATACCAAAAACTATCACTTTAATGTCGATCCGTACCGCAAAAAAACATTAAAAACAACTATCTTTCTTTACATACACGTCTTCTAATAAACCTATTTATAACTACCTACCCCTTGTATCCATACATTCCTTTATCTCAACCACACTATCTACAAAAGTGTAAATAATTTAAAAAGTCAATTCGTTCACAGAATCTCATCACAACTGACAAAGAGAATTGAACAAAAACGTTGAAGGGCCCTCGTGTCGGTCCACACTCAAAGGATTGATCAGAGACAGAGCATAGACAAGTAAAGGGAAGTGTTAGAAAGTAGTACATTTCAAAATAAAAAATGTACTATATTAGTAGGTAGTTAGGAAGAAAGTATGGGAGAAAAAGTTTCATAGATTTTATTGTCGTAGTAAAATCATTGAAATAATAAGACAAAATTATTAATTCTACCTATTCATTACCAAAAAACCAATACTGAGATTTTTTAATGCTTTGTACTTTTTCTACTGTTTCTTAAAAATAAAAAATTAAGTGCAATTCTAAATAACGACTAATTAATCTCTCGTTTTTAATAACTTTTGATATTTGAACAAATAATTGAAAGAATAAATTGTGTTTTCAAACTAGACTCGAATACAAAAATAATTCTTTGAATGTTTTACTAACTGATAGTATTTATATCATAATATAATTATCAAAAATATTAAGTATTCAATCATAATATAAATAGTTAATTAATATGAAAGATGACGACGAATTGAGAACCTCCTTTTAGAAGTCGATTAAAAAGGGCATGTAGGTACTTACTTAGTATAATTGAACTAATGTCTTAATAGCTCGAAGTAAAACAATATAACAATATCTATTTCAACTAACAGCCAATCAAATAAAAAAATCACACCATCTACCAACCTATAAAATCTAATTTAGACGTAAAAGTAACATCGCAAAACATCCAATCCATTGCGCGTAATGTAACATCACTTTACCATACTAACGCAAAAAACTACGCAATGTATAGCAAAATAAAAGACAATCACGTCGAGAAAAATCTTTATACTCTCCGTTCAGCTCCATTTGTCTCAAAGAAAAGGCAATTTCGAATAATATCAATAAAGTAACCAATAAAAGGGTTTTACGCAAACTGGTATGAGTCAGTAAAAAGCAGTTTACACCGGATCAAACGATTGGGTGAGTCAATAAAACGCATGCAAATCTTTATCTGTACGAGAAATTATAGGGGACTGGATTTATTTTATAGTTTGATACTATATAGGGGGATAACAGATTTGTTAGTCTATTTTCTATAGGTACATAGATTTAATATAGAACTGAATTCCTGAACTAATACTAGGGTTCAGCGTTAGAACGAACAGTGTACTGGAAATGTTTTGGAATGATATTCCTTTATTTTTTGACACATTGATCTCTCTCCGGTCGGGTCGGATTGCCTTTCCGTCGGACTATGAGAGTAAAGGAACAAAGAGTGCACCTGTGTTAGCACACGCTTGTGCACTATAATATGTCCCGCGTAGCTGGCTGGTGTCATAGTAACACTGGACGCCGTGATCTTAATCGGTCCAGAGACACATAATTTTTGGACAACGTAATACTTCCTGGTTTTGAGCTCTATTGGTTATTTTTTCACTGTGAATCTCATCTTCGAACCTGAGAACTCACGAATAATAACGAAGTATTAGGAAACAAAGCAAATGAAATACCAGAATTTTACTGAAAATAACTAATAGGGCATCCAAAGACAATAATTTTAATTTAAAAGAGTAGCCATTCGTGTTTTTTGCCAGTGTTTTCCTTTAGGAATGACATTTTGAAACACACTTTTTACTGGAGAAAGCATGGCGAATAGCCGACCGACGTGTCGCAGGTTCGATCCCCGCGAAGTACAAAAAATTGAGTGATCCACAAAAAAATGCTTGTCTTCGCTTGTCTGCCTCTGAGTCTGGGTGTCTTTGCGCATGTGAATTGAGTGTCTTTGAAAGTGTGAAGCCCTCCGCTACATAAGGATTTGAATCTTCTAATGATTTCTTAATGCGGGAGTCGTTATATAAAAGCCAAGACAAACTCTTTTTAATTATGAATATTACAATTGGGTATTTGACTAAAAAAAGTCTATAGTCCGTCAGATAGACTTCTAAAAAATATTGGATACGTTTATTTTCTTTTTATCACGTCAACAAAAAAATAAAATGATAAGTTGAAATCTCGTGTGACGTGAGTGACGTTGTTAGCCCCCTAGCCACCTTTGTTGAGTTTTATCTTTGTATTCTTTTATTGATTTAATAAAATAAAAAATACGTGTCCAATATTTTTTTGAAATCTACCTAGCGGACTGCTTAGATTTTTTTTGTCAAATAGCCTATTGTTAAAGAGAGACCGCTCTACGCCCTGTAGTGTGCCGTCTCACCTCCTCAAGCAACAATATTTCTCTAATAAGTGGTGGTAGTCCCCCCTTTAATTGTAGACCATACAATGTCAAGTCACCATGAAAACAAGAGGAAATTCCATACAACTCATTAATATTCCGATCTCGTAGAAAATAAAATAATGCAATTAAATCAGTTCAGTGTTGCGATAATTATGCAATAATAAAGAATAATTGAGATTAAATTATATACTAAAATGTACTGTATCTAGATAAATAATTATTTAAGCCTATGTATAGTTATTTTTATAATTTGAGTAAATAATTATAAGTTTATATTTCTTAGAACAAATGTTACATTAAATACATCGTCGTGATATTAAGTATAATGTATATATCGTGGCTCTTTATTCTTAAAATCTCTTAGAATAATTCAGAAAATTGATACACATGTAAAACAATAAAAAAACACAGTAATTCTCGAAGGTTTGAACCTGCAACCTCGTACAAACAAATCCGTTCATTGAACTTCTTGGCCATGTCTTCAATGGTATATTTAGTCCTTTGTATATTATACTATTTTAAGGGTTCAAGTAATATGTTGAAGTAGCTGTTGCCTGCGGGGATTTTAAATATAAGATTATCTAATATTTTGGTTATTTGTTTAAAAGATTTCTCTCATCTCAGAAACTAACACACAAGACCGATTTAAAAGACTTTTTATTGTTTTATGTAGTCTATTTTTCAAGGAGGATACATAATTTCAAGCTATGACAAAAAGGAGGAAGAAAACTACCGATAAAGCTTGGTGAATCTAGTAGTTAAAACCAGATAAATGGCATTTAAAATGATGCTTCATCATCACCTTCTTGCCCTTATCCTATTTTACTTGAGACCGGTACAACACGTTTTTTTCTTCCATTCTCCTCTATCAGACGTCACACTATCATTTACTCCTTAAAAAATCAACCTTAAACCATCTAATAGTTATTTTTGATAATATGTAATAGATAGAACAACTATCTTTAAATTTGACGTTGTATGCATGTTTCGATCAGCCCCAGATTCTTCAGTCGAAGCTCAAATATCTGGCGTATTATCAATATAGGAATTTATAATATATTCAATAAATTCTTACCCTTTACGCGAAACTCCTCGTGCTGCATTTTGCTTTAGTTGTTTTTATCTGTAACAAAGAAAATTGTATTTGAATTAGATTGTAAATAAAAGAGTTTTTAGACTGATAACTGTTCCGTACACGTTAGGTTCTTAAAGTTATTTTTAAAAGGTTGAAATCTCTAAAACAGAAAATTTATTTTCTTGTACAAAATTACAATAATCTAATCAAAATTTGTATTGGAATGACATTTTAAAGATTTTGCTTATTTTCCTTTACAGAAAAAGGAACTAAAATACAAAAATGTTCTGTTTAAAGATGTTTATAAAACAAAGACATTTTAATCACACCATTTATATCTCCAGAACGGATGGTCTGATTTTCATGAAATTAAATTTGCATGCTCGTCTTATTCCTGAATATGAAAAACATAGCTAAACTCATAAGATACAATATCTCATACATTTTGTATAATATACACAGTATAGGAAAAGGGGAACTATCGTATATTTTGTTGTATTACTTATTGACGAGGCATAACTTATGCTAGTTCAGTCCATAGAAACTTAAAGACCTTCCCTACCCTGAGAATCCCAAACAAATATAATACAGTAAATCATAATAATCATATTATTATTTTACTTTGACCTATGTTCTCTTCTTTATTCTATGTTACATATAAAATTCCGGTATCACAATGTTCATTCCCGTACTCCTCCGAAACGGCTTAAACGATTCTCTTGAACTTTTGTGAGCATATTGAGGAGGTCTGAGAATCGGCCAACATCAATTTCTATCCAAAAATTCTTTATTTTTAAACTTTTGCGGGAATATTACTAACGCGTACTAAGTCGCGGGCCACTGCTAGTAATATCTATAAATCTTATATATAAAATTCCCGTGTCACAATGTTAGTTACCGTACTCCTCCGAAACGGCTGGACCGATTCTCTTGAAATTTTGTATATGCATTCAGTAAGTCTGAGAATCGGCTACTATCTATCTTTTTATCCCCGAATCCCTTGTTTTCGCGGGCAACAGCTAGTAATACCTATAAATAAAGGAATATACATCAAAATCAAAAGATGTTTTGTTAATGACCAGAGTTTTGCACCCTACGCAGTATTTTTGTCTCTATAAACTACACGCTACTGCATAAGTACTATCTATCGATTGAAAACTTAACTAAAACTCATTTTAATAGAGTACATGTATAAAATGATACTTCACTACTCCACAAATTGGAAGTATTGACTACGCATTACTAAGGCTTCCTATACGGCGGGCGCCGCGGATTACCGATAATTCCAGTAGGTCGTAACAGACGCCTAAATTAACTAAGTTTCACTTAAATTGTGGTTGAAATATGAAACATGAAGGTAGAATATCATGTTTTATAATAAATTTTTAACAGTCCTTTTTAACCGACTTCAAATAAGGAGGAGGTTCTCAATTCGTCGGAATCTTTTTACAATAACTTTCGTGAGGATTATTCATACTTAAATGAGTGATGAGTATGAATGTTGATGGATGAAGAGGAAGGGGAAGGCTAAAGAAAAGATGGATGGATTGTATAAGGAACGATATGAATGTAAAAGGAGTAAATGATAGTGTGACATCTGATGGGGGAGAATGGAAGAAAAAAACGTGTTGCGCCGACCCCAAGTAAAATGGGATAAGGGCAGGAAGATGATGATGACGATTCATACTTAAATGATATAATGGTTTATTCACGCGTATTTATCGGGATAGCCCGACTAGTTTTGGATGCTACCGGAGTCCTTAACAGTTTTTGTTAATTATTATTAATTTATACTTCTTATACAAATAATTTACAATGGCGGACTTAATGCCTGAGGCATTCTCTACCAGTCAACCATAGGGTGGTGCAGAGACGAAGATAGTGAAAAAATATTCGAATAAGAAAGGTAAAAACTATCGTAATAAAAAATATATTAACAAAAATCACATATACATACACAGATTTTGTTATATTGTAGTCTTTTAAAAGTCCTAATGAAATATCTTACAAACGCACCAGTACTCCCTACAATTTTTTGAAGTTCCTTTCGATTTCCCTGGTCTTCCATCATCAGACCCTGACTTTCGTATCACGGGACTACTTTAGAATTGTCTACTTTCCAACAAAAAAAGAATTATCAAAATCAGTTCATAAACGGCGACTTTACCCGCGAACAAACATAAAATATATACAGTCGAATTGAGAAACCAAGATAGATCAAGATACAGACCAATAAGCTAGTCTATATACGTCCCACTGCTGGGCATAGGCCTCTTCCCATATAGGGAAGGTTTGAGCATTGATCACCACGCTAGCTCACTGCGGATTGACGATTGCAAATTCCAATTAGGAATCCAGGATTCCTCACAATGTTTTCGTTTACCGTTTGTTAGCAGTGTCTTAGCATAACTAAGAAAGTACACATAACTTTTAAAAAGTCACATTGGAACTGGCCTGCGCTGGGGATCGAACCTGCACAAATCCTTGTGCTTACAAATCCATACATTGTACAGAACCGATAGGCCACCACAACATACATATTATTTTTTTCAATATCCCATTCAAAAACATCAACATACATTTCATATTTAGATCTAAAGCCTTTCTTTTCTCTATAAAAATCCCTTCACACCAAAGATCAAAGGATCCAGTTAAGAATACCTAAAAATAGGCCTTAAGATGTTTATAAAGTAAAGTAAATATAGACTTTGTAAAATAGGCCAATAGAGAGGCGTAAGAGGCAAAAATAATAAGGTACAGTCAACGTGACAGATTGTGACGCATCGGTTCTGTGTAAACAGTTATTATTTTGCTGTCTGTACTTTTATTGTTGTCTTATAATATGTCGATGTGGTTGAGTGGTTAGGTACAGTGGCTGTGGAACGTGTGGGTTAAGGTTCGATTCCAGAAGGATTTATCCTTTGATGGATTTACTAAAGAACACGATTAAAAATGTTGTGGTTTTAAATGGTTTTGCGGTGTTTATAACACAAATTTCACAATTTCATAAATCAAATTTCTAGGACTTAAACTTCAATTGTTTGGTCGTGTAAACCTACATGAATATGCTCGTACGTATTTAAAATTGATTTGACATCGCAATATTTAATCTAAAATTATTCCTACCCAAAATAATTATTGTCTCACCCCTTTATAAGTTACACCAAGATTAAACCTCGCAAATGTGAAGAAAAATTATGAAAGCTTATTAATATATTCTAATTAGAAACAGTTCGCTAAACATTTTAAAAGGGAATGTTTATCTATACAGAAAGGCTGTTTCTTTATATGTTTACTCATTGAAAGATATTTTGGGGTAAGCCTGCATTTTCAAAGACTTGTAGGCAAGTTAAATTTCTCCTCATGCTAACGCTGACGAATCGATCGAATGTATTGAACTAACATGTCAAAGATACGGCAATTGGGTATTTAACTAAAAAAAAATAATTAGCCCGTCAGATTTCCAAAAACTATTGGATACGTATTTTTCTTTTATCACGTTAACAAAGAAATAAGATGATACGGTAAGTTAAAATCTCGTGTGACGTCACATACAAGTACACTTTTTACTGGCAAGTGACGTTGGTAGAAACCACTTTCATACGTTTCACCTTTGTTGCGTTTTATCTTTGTATTTTTTATTAAATAAAACATATATAAAATAAAACATTATATTATGTGACTACGTTAGCAAGAAGTGACATTGTCGGAGCCCTTAGCTATATGTATTAAAAAAAAATAAACATAAAATATACTTCATTTTACAAATATGGGTAGATACTTAAGATGACATACAGTAAGTTACAGTTCAGCCATATTTAGTCATGCAAAAGTGTTAGAAACACAGAAACATTAAAATAATTTATACCAAACCAATTACAAAAGAAATACCTATTAAAACCACAAAAAATACTATAATTTGCTAAAAAAAAAGAAATGGAGTTTCGAGATGGTTCTTCTTTATAGAAAATATATTTTGAAAACTAATCTAGAGCTATGAATGTTAGCGTTTTGAAAGTGTCTAAAAATGGTCTACGCGATATAAATTTTGATCTTGAAGTGTGTTTTTTTTTATTTCTTGGGATACTTTAATACTATGGAATTCTATGTTTTTGACTGATGTGATTTATTTTGGTTAAAACGCAATATGTTATATGTTTTAAATAAATTATTAAAATTTGAAAACTTTAGCTAAACAAAACATAAAAATATATTTTAGTTTTTTTTAGCTTTTTGAGGAACTGTTTTTTTTTAATACTGGCAGTAGTTTAATATAATTATTAAACGACTGCCAAGTTCGATAAACAATAAAAAAATCTTTTAACGAAAAATATAAAAAATATGTTTATAGGTAAGGTAGAGTCGGGAATAACGTACTGTATTTATTATTATTATTTATTTATAATTTATTATTACAGAGTAACTTAACCTTAGCTTAATATATAGGTAATTAATTGTTTTGTTATATATCTATTAGATAAACCGCATTTTAACTTCAACTATTACAAAACACAAAAAGTCGAGGAAACTGCCGGAAAATCATTTAATTCTAAAAGTTAAATAAAGTGTTTTTTTAAAGAAACAAATTCTAATTTAAGTTAATTTAATTTTATGTTAATAACATAAATTAAACGTTATAAAAACGTTAAAAAGCAAGAAAAACCGCGTGTTTTAACTATTATAAAAACAATACCATTTTAAAGACTTTCATCGTTATATAAACAATTTAAATTATGAAACAATAGTATTTTTTCTACAATGGATCATAAAATAGCTATAATATAGGTATAACTATTATCGATACTGTCATGTCATACGCTTAATATGATATTATGACACATTTTATTATACTAGCGACTCGCCCCTGCTTTGCTCGGGTGTAATACTGACATATTAACCTTCCTCTTGAAATATTATATCTGTTAAGAAAGCTTATATACGGTCGAATTGAGAAACCTCTTCCTTTTTGAAGTCGGTTAAAAAACCGTATCAAAATCAATTAACAGTTACGTTTTGAAAGTGCCTGAAAGGCTCGAAATAAAAACTTATTGATTTTGATTTTTTGAATTGCGTAGTTTAGATTTTAGCATACATAGGGACAGACAGCGGGAAGCGACTTTGTTTTATACTATGTAGTGATAAATTGAATAAATGTAATCTTTTTATTATTTAAAGTTTATGGTCTAAAAATATATGTAATTGAAAAATATACTTTTAAACTGAAAGTATGAAGATATGTACTAATGAGAAAATTATTTAATTATTATTTTTCTTTTCAATTATCTTGTAGTATCTTTTAATCTTAATGAACTTAAGCCCAGCTGAATAAGTGAGTATTTTTTTATATTTAGTCACTTTTGCAATTATGACACTTTACTGAAACATCATTCTAATACTGAAATATAATGATAACTTCTACGATTTTATGGAAATAAAATTTATTGACAGTAAATTCGAGCATTGATATGGGAAACGTCAATTTTCTTTGTCAGGCTAGAACTATTTCTGAAATAACTAATGTGAAAATACTGCCTTTAAAAAGAAAGTTTTTTTTTTATAATTCTTATGTTTTGATTTTCCAAGTTTTTCATTAGTGTTATTACACAAGTGCCTTTGAAATTATGACTAGACTTCCAGACTCCAACCACTTATTGAAATTATCCAAAAAAAAACGTGTTATAAGGGCGTATTTTAAATTTATTTGACATATCGCGATGTTTAATTTAAATACCAGACTATTTATTAAAAAAAACTTGATTAAGTTTTAATTAAATACCTTAACATTGAATTAAAGTAATAATTACTTTGAAATATTTCCTTCTATCGCAACAAACATTAAATATTTTATTGACACAATAACAAAAAATAAAAATGGTATTATTAATAAATATAAATCCTACTTTAATCAATAATTATTTAATTTTATAAAACATTTATACCGACTTAAAAATAAATAATTCCACAAAAAACTCACAAATATAAATTATAAATCGTAAAATAAATATTATTTTAATTATAATTACAATAAAAACTTACGTCAATTTCGATCACTGGCACTTTATATTACAATTTAATTTTTAATAATTTTGAATAGAGAACGAGCCTTACACAGGGTGTGACAATACTGTCCGGCTGAAGCGTAGAGTTACGTTTATATAGGGTGGTGCAGACGCGACGAACGTTAAACTGTGGGTACGGTCATGAGCGGAGCGGGGAGCGTTTTTATTTTTCATACTTTAGGTTTCTGGGTTTTAATACTTTTTAAACTTAATCTGTTTAATATAGTTTAAGCTTTACTTTAACTCTAAGTAATAATTTTTATTTTTAAGTTGTAATAATATCCACTTATGGCCCACTACTGGGTACAGGCCAGGTCATTCAGGGTTGATAGTTATGATTAATTATTAGTTACTATAGACACACATAAAAAACTGTAATTGGAAAAACTATGGATATTAAGATATTTTAACAACTTGAAAATAATCACGAAGATAAAAAATAAAAAAGATTATAATCTAATTATAAGTTTTTCCTTCTATTTTTATCACACGACAGATTTACTTACAATTAAATCTTTACGAAAAGTATTAAATTTAATGTTTATCTTACCTGATTGTCTGAAGTTTGATTGCATTAAACGATGATCGTTAGTAGATTAAACTTATGCATGATGACCTCTCTCAATCGAAAAGAGCTTAAATATAAAATCTGTGAACAAAAAAAAATTTTTGACCTTTCAACGAAAATACAAACTAACTTAAGAGGCAAGTTTTCATTGATTTACTATTCAAAATGTTTTCCTCAATTTTTCCTTTAATTTTTTTCGCAGTTTCTTAAACGAGTCGTAAAAATGAGCCTTGTAATTTCTTATTTGAAAAAGCCAAAATTCTATTGTGTAATCTAAAACTATCGCCCCAAGATATTAAACTGACAAATTAAATTCACATCATCATTTCCCTGCCCTTATCCCAATTTATTATTATTTGGGGTCGGCGCAGCATGTCTTCTTCCACACGTTCCTATCTGACGTCATCTCGCAAGTAACACTCTTGGTGCCAATCCATCAATCGTTTCTTTGGTCCTCATCTTTCCCTATTCATCCACATTCCTGTCTAGCATCTTCCTTACCACGTGATTCTCTTTTTTGGGCATGGTATGTCCATACTATGTGACATCTAGGTTTTTTTTGTTCTCTTGGGTTAAAGGCTAATGACATCAACCCACGCCGAGGGCACGGCGAAGGGATATGTCGGACTCTCGTTGACCAAAAACACCCCGGCCCCCCTCTGTTACCTAAGCCAGAATTGCGGGATTGCTCGTCCATGCTCTGCACGACTCTGGCAAGGGCCCCAGGGTCTGTAAACAGGTAACATTTGTCTAAAATAGAATTGAACCTCTCCAATGACAACTGACGTCTTCGTCACTTTTTCTATAATGTTATTGCCGTACATTTTAAATTGTCTATTCTTTTTTTAATTTTAATGTCGTGTAACAGTTAGTAGCACTTTGAAAAAAAATTAAATTGACCCCTAAAATGTGTAACTAAAAAAACATTTTATAAAAATGAAATAGCGTTTTTTAACCCGCTATCGCTTATGACTAAATCACATATCCTTACTCGATATACATATAAAGTAAAACAAAATTAGTTCACACATACTTTTAATACATTTTCCGGGTTAACTAAAAGATTGTTATCTTCATAGTTTTTATTGATTAATCAAACAATCCTTGATTTAATAGATATTTGATGAAAGGAAGAATTGATGTAGGAGGAAATTATTTTTATTACTTCAACTCGTAAAATTGTAATTGTTTAAAAAAATAATTAGTTTTTGTTTTCTTACTCAGCCTTAGTTAGAAAGAAATGGCAGGAGAGTAAAGACGTTTGTCTTGCACTGGGATACAGAGAGCAAGGAAAATTGTGAGTACATGAATTAAGATTAATCTTATATCTACAATTCCCGTGTCACAATGTTACATACCGTACTCCAACGAAACGGCTTTGAATTATATGATATTTTATTATTTATTATATTTTATTTTTTAATACTAAATATACTAATGTAATTGTATTGTGGTTTCTTTGCCACTGAAAGCAGGACTTAGTTGCTGCGTGGAAAATAAAAAGTCCCATACCCTTTTTTATCCGGGGTGAAGAGCTAATGATTTCAACTCACGCTGAGGGCACGGCGTAAAAAGCACACATCATTCGAAAAGTCGGTGCGCTCCGTGGGGATCGAACTGGAGACCTTTGACTTGGCAGCCCTGCGGTCTTACCACTAGGCTATCACAGCTACTGTAAGTAGTCAATATTGCACAAAACTTTAGATGACATTGAAATTGTAATAGCGTCAGAGAGGACAGTTGCCGATTCCTGAAATAAGAGCTTATCTCAGTTTGGGAATCAGTGTGTTATTTTTACTGACGCCACTGTATAACTAATATAACTACCCATGTTTGTGTCCTGTTGATTTCGCTTATTGTATTTTTCAAGCAATAAATTATTTGTAATTGTTTTGATTACAGGGATAACTTCAAAGGAAAAACCCGGTCTTTTTTAAAGACTTACACGGGGACACAGGTCCAACATGCAGAGGCCCTGTTGAGAACTCCAATCTAAAATGTGATGGGGCATCTTCCAAGGGCCATCCACCCCTGCTCTATGAAAGAACAGGCATGGACTGCCCAAGGTAGCAACAATACTATATTAAATAATGGAGATGAAACTAATTTGAGCTCTTAGTAGGTAATGTAAAATGTGTTTCCTTCACTAACTATGGAAATTTATGGCACCAGCCATTCAACACATGGAAAAGCAATAAATTGTCACTATATATTATAAAACAAAGTCCTCCACCGTGTCTGTCTGTCTGTTCGCGATAAACTCAAAAACTACTGCACCAATTTTCATGCTGTTTACACCAATGAATAGAGCGGTTCTCGAGGAAGGTTTTAGTATATAATTTGTTATCGTTCGTCCCATCGGGCTATGAGAGTAAAGGAACAGAGAGTGCACCTGTGTTTGCGCACACGCTTGTTATTAATATAATAAAATGTAATCCACAGTGAGCTAGCGCGGTATTGTGAAGTTACTTGTAAGAGTAATATAAACTATATGTAATGATTGCAACATTGTGAACCAAATTAAAATATAATAGGTTTTGTTGCAGCACAATAGTTGTTATCGCTTTAGAGATTTACTCCAAGATAATCTGTTACTAACGGTATGATTCAAATCAATAAAACTATTTTTCTTATAATTTTTGTATCAACTATGACTTGAGCAACAGCAAAACATGTAGGTAATTTCTGCCAATTATTCGATTAAACGCATAGAACTAATAAAGTTTTAAAGGGTTAAATTTGTCGTCTTAGATGTGTATTTATTTATTTATTCAGATTTCATACAATAAATTGTCATTACAGCTACACGGGGCATAGTGCACAAGCGTGTACGCAAACACAGGTGCACTCTTTGCTCTTTTACTCTCATAGCCCAATTTTAACTTGTCTTCCTAAAGAAGGAAACCGCGATATTTACATTCGAAAACACATAATGTTCGAATAGTCGATACGCGCCTTGGATATCAAACTCGAGAACTTTAACTTGGCAGTCCTGGGATCTTAAAACTAGGCTATCATAAAATTTTGTATTCAGGAACCTTTTTTTTAAGACCTTAAACCAACAACGACATCTAGTCCAAAATGATCCACACGATCAAACTGAAAAATGCCGAAGTGCGAGTCTGACTCGCAACACTAGATGTTATTTGAAAGACAGCGTGTTGCTGGGGAGTTTGTTGCACCGTTTCATCTCCCGCAGCAATAGCACAGGAAGCGGTGAAGGGTGGGCGATGGGGTGCTGTTTTTAATTTATAAATTTTGACGTTCGAAAAGTGCTGCATTGTAGCCCAATTTGAATAAATGGATTTTGATTTGATTTGATTTTACCCCACCACGTTTAACACTATCTTTAAACCTAAGTAATGGCCGCCTAACTGGTCGTGTGGCGTTGGAAAAGTACTGATCAAAAATCTTGTCTTATTCAAATTACTATTGTCCAACAGTGGGCCAGTTAAAGGCTATTTTTAGAACAACAATCGTTAGTAAATTAATTCTTTTCAAAAACCACAAAACGTGCTTCTGAAACGTGATTCAAGTCGTAAATAACGTTTTTGTCTAATTATTGAACAATACCAGAAATAATTTGACATTAAAACTTATTGTTAAAGGAAAACTTACGCTTATAAATTTTGAAAGGGCAGACAAATTACTATGAAACAGTTGTTTGACAAATGGTATTTTTTATATCAGATAAGTTTTTTGTACCTCTTACCTGGCCTGTTTGTGTAGTGGTTAGTGAACCTTACTGCTATACCCGAGGTCGTGGATTTGATTCCCGCCCAGAACAAATGTTTGTGTGATGAGCATGATCATTTGTTCCGTGTCTAGGTGTAATTTATCTGTAATATGTTGTGATATTGTTGTCTGGAAGTCGTGAATGTTGATGGATGGAGAGAAAGGAAAAGGCCAAAGAAAAGATGAATGGATTATATAAGGAATAATAGGGATGAAAAAGGAGTAAATAATACTGTGATGTCTGGTAGGGGAGAATGGAAGAAAAAAACGTGTTGCACCGACCCCCAAGTAAAATGGGATAAGGGCAGGAAGAAAATGATGATTTCTCTTCTAATAAATGATGAGTATGAATGTTGATGGATGGAGAGGAAGGGAAAGGCCAATGAATACATAGATGAACAGTATAAGGAAAGTTTTTAATGAAAAAGGAGTAAATGATAGTGTGACGTCTGGTAGGAGAGATTGGAAGAAAAAAACGTGTTGTACCGACCCCAAGTAAAATGGGATAAGGGCTCCTACCCTTGAAGATGATCATGATGATGACTGATAAATCATAAATTATCTAAACGAGGTAAAACCAGGGTAGATTGAAAAAACCTCTAGTAAGGAAGGAAATTCTTGATGATTATTTCATCTAAGGTATGACTAATAACCGTATACATACATTACTTAATATCGTTCTAAAATGTCTAATTGTCTTAACATCCCGCTTGATAATGATAAATACTGTATAACAGGACTGGCCTGTTGGTCTAGTGGTTAGTGGCCCTGACTGCTATACCAGAGGTCGTGGGTTTGATCCCCACCCAGGACAAATATCTGTGTGACGAGCACGATCATTTGTCCTTTATCTGGGTGTAATTTATCTATAACATATTATGTATGCATTGAGAAATATGTTTATTAGTTTAGTATGTATAACACAAACTTTAGTATGTTAAATTTAAAACTAGATGGCGTGTGAATAAAGAAGAATATAATTCATTATTTCATTGATAGCCGAGTGGTGTTGGTGACCACACCTTGCTATGGTCATTAAGCGCTACATACCTACTGTAAATAAAATTCCCGCAATGAAAATGCATTTGGGTGATCCACAAATGCTTGTTCTGAATATCCATGTGCATATTATTGTGATTTATTTCTAGGAATCTCCCTGTGGCACAAAAATCCTGCAAAACGGGAAATAAAGTTACTAGTAGAAACACAGGATAATAACAATAGTCATAGTTTTCCATAGTTAAGGAAACTTGATTTAACAAATCCTATCAATAGCCCAAATTAATTTCTTCTCCATAATTTACAATAGTCTTATAGCTACTTTGAGCCGACCATGTCTGTTCTTCCATAGAGCAGGGTGGATGGCCCTTTCTAGATGCCCCATCAAATTTTAGATTAAAGTTCTCAACAAGGCCTCTGCATGTTAGACCTGTATCCCCGTCTAAGCCTTTAAAAAGGACCAGGTTTCTTCCCTTGAAGTTAGCAAGTGAATTAAAAAAGATATATAGCCTTCATATAAACGCGGCATGACCGTGGCATGATACAGTCGCAAGCTTGTCGCATTGACGAACGGACAGTCTGTTGTTTATGTAATTAAAATGATGTAGGTGAGCAGCCCTATCGCTGTTACGTACCGCGCAGCTGCAGGCATTTGTTTTTTAGAAACGGCCGATTTATTTTGTATGTGTTTTTACTGTACTAGCAGTAAATATTCGTTGCATGCTAATTGTTTGTTACGAGTCATTTCAACCAATACCTTCTGTTTATAAGAATAAAGAGTTGTCAGAATGATTTCCCATTGACGCAGAGCTCGGTGGAAAAGAAAAGCAGTTTGTAAATTGGACGATCCCACAACGTCACTTGGTGTCGACTGATCTTTTCTTTTCGATGCAATTGTTGATATTATAGTTCCTTAGCAACAAAAGTGGCCAGGTTAATCACTATTGGCATCTGTAGGTTATCAAATTTTCTGCTACTCTAGCCAATGACATTTATATAATTGTAAGCAATCGTAAACGACAATAGAAAACGCTTAAATCTATAGAGATGACGGGTCAAAGTCACCGTAATTTGTAACTCCATTTAATCATAATACTAAACAAAAAATGTCGACATTTAAAACTAAATTTTTATAACTATAAAATAACATATTTACAAATCGTCGAAAAATATGTCGTCATCTCCGTCACTTGGCGGGAAACGTGCCCAGGAGACTAGTAGCATTACCACGTTGATTACCTATTTGTAACTAATATTTTTAAAGAGCAGTCATGGAGTTTCTTGTCGGTCCTCCATAAGAATGACTCTTTGGAATCGTGCAACTAGAGTCTGTGAATTAGCGTTTTGAAAGTGCCTGTCCATAAAGGGTCACATGAATAAAAAAAGAAGATTTTTGGATGTAGATTTTGACTGTATCATTTTTATTCTATATTTACGCGGCAAAAGAACAAAAATAATACGTGTCCAATATGTTTTCAATCTATCCGACGAACTACCTAATTCGTATTTTTAGTCCTGCACGGTAAGTTCCAACTCTCTTTTCACATAATTTCCCTTTCTACGTAAGTTTCTTTAAATGAAACTAAATACAAGAAATGATACCAAATATTATACATACAAGATCCAAAAACAAACAAAATAAAGTTTAACGATACAGGATGCTCTCAATCATAATTGATTTAATAGTAAAACCAATAAAAATATTATTTTTGTTACCGATGTCCTTCAAGATAAAATTTGTTATGTTCATAAATATTTGTACATGTAAATATTATAGGTATGTTTATAATAAATATAAGACTTACATACGTCATCAACTATTTGTTAAATCCTGAAACGAGTTCTTTTTTTTTTGCAATTTATAAAGGCGAAGGCTCATTTGAGAGAAAACAGTGATTTTAAATAGAAAAGTCTCATCAACATTATCATCATTCCTCTGCCCTTATCCCAATTATTATTTGAGGTCGGCACAGCATGTCTTCTTCTTTCACACGTTCTTATCTATCCTGTTATGGTTATCTCTACTCCCGTGAATCAGCTTGACAGATTCTCTTGACAATTTGCGAGAATATTGAGTTGGTCTGAGAATCCGCCAACATCTATTTTTCATCCCTAATTTCTTTTTTTTTTGTGAACGTATTCGTGGGCAACAGCTATATTTTTATAATAATCGTTCAGAGATTGTTTACTCACGCATGTTTATCAGGATAGTCCGACTAGTTTCGGACCCAACCAGAGTCCTCGAGCATGAGCTAACTTTACCGTCACTCACAAATAATGTTGCTTTCTATTAGAAAAAGAAAATTTCTAAAAAACTTTAGTACATACACTATTTTTTTTTAACGACAAAAGAATAAGAAAATAAATTTAATCCTTGTATCGCGGGGGTTTCACAGAAATTCAATGCACATGCACAGAGACACCTAGACTTAGAACTAGCATTTGTGGAACGTACAAAACCTTGTCCTACGCGGGGATCGAACCCGCGACACACAAGACGACCTATAATAATAATGTGTTCGGACCGATTTCGGTCATGGCGACTAGTGTTGCTATGACACCAGCCAGCTACGCGTGACATAAAGTGCACAAGCGTGTGCGCAAACACAGGTGCACTCTCTGTTCCTTTACTCTCATAGCCCGATGGGACGGCAATCCGGCACGACCGGAGAGAGATCAGGCGCAAGACCCACATTTATACGTGCCTTCCGAAACACGAAAGCTGTGATATTTACTTTTGAAACACACACAACATTCGAAAAGTCGGTGCGCCGTGTGGATCGAACTCGAGACCTTAGACTTGGTAGTCCTATCGTCTTACCACTAGGCTATCACAGTGTCAGCTACTTAAAAATGTTGATCTTTGTCAGTAATTCAATCATTATAATGCAGCACTATAGTGCTACAAGGATCCTGTGGCACGTCACCAGGACTTCACTTACCCCGGTCAAGATATTGTCATTTAGTTTCAATATAGTCTATGCTGCTGTATCTAGATAGACTGGAAGGCGACAAACGTAGACTAGACGAAAATCACAAAAAAACATAATACTTTAAACACGGAAAAAACAATTTAAAATGCAATCTTGTTTATGACAAAAATGCATTCGTAGACATATCAAATACTTCCTAATATCAAAACGACTCAAAGATACCATCTAACATTTAATATTTATATTAAATATAATTTATATCACAAAACATATAATTACAGGCGTATCCGGAGAGCATAATTAGTCTAATTAAGTTATTGATAACATTTTTAAGATAAGATGTAAAGATTAATCTTATTATAAATAGTTTATTGATTTAACTCTCACTGTTCATATCTCAAAATAACATGTAGAGTTAACTGAATTAAAGTGAACTTTTAACTACAATTTTATAAAGTAGTTTTTCAAGTAATGCCATGTAAAAGTTTCTTTAGTTAATCAATTGAGTCATTTGCATTAAAATTGTTTGACAAATTATCGTGCTAATCACACAAACGTTTGTTCTGGGTGGGAACCGAACCCACGACCTCCGGTGTAACAGTCAAAGCCACTAACCACTAGACCAACAGGCCAGTTAACATCAAGTGATTCGATTATCTCGGGAAATTCCTGAAAATAATAAAGTTGCTTGTTCTAAGAAAACAAAAGTATATAAAAAAGTAATCAATAAATTTAAAAAGCTCATTAAGAGATCACGAGCCTCGATTGCTAATTATCTGTTCTGTAACTAATTTTATTATGATTACGTCATTATTAATTGACAAGTCATTATTCTAATTACTACTTCCGATTTCAATCTTAGATGTTTTTCTTGTTGTTTTTTATGTAAGACTAGTTACTTGCCCCAGCTTGGTAAGGGTGCAATATCATCATCATTCCCCTGCCCTTCTCCCAATTATTATTTGGGGTCGGCGCAGCTTGTCTTATTCTTCCACACGATCCTATCTGACGTCATCTCGCGAGTGACACTCTTTGCAGCCATATCATCTATCACACAATCCATCCATCGCTTCTTTCGTCGTCCTCTTCCCCTATATCCACGGTACGGGTGCAATACTGATGTAAAAATCCGTTACTTTGTAGATATAGATCTGGTATTGATCTAAGAATACATAGGGACAGACGGAGAGCGTCCAGCGATTTTGTTAGTGTCCTCAAGGAGACTAGCTCCTCGGGAGAGAAAGTGGATAATGCCATTTTAACCCTGACGAAGCGTTTTAATTAATCATCATCAGCCCTGAATAACCCACTTCTGGGCATAGGAGGGTTATGCATTTGTTACATCTTACATACTAAAGAATCCTACTAATCTATAAAAATAAACTGAAGGGTTCGTTTATTTGAACGCGCTAATCTCCGGAATTACTAAATCGAATTAAAAAATATTTTATTGGATAGTCCATTTATCGAAGAAGGCTTTTAGGCTACATAAAATTACGCAACGCCGAATAAAAGGAAAGCAATAGATAAAAATGTCGCTAAGTTGGGCAAAATCTGTACTCCTGGCTTAGGCATTCCTTATTAATCCTTATAAGTATTAATAGGCACTATGTAAAGAATGTAATTATCCTTTGCAGCATTAAAATCGGACAAAATATTAGTTAGGACGCTTTTATTGAAACTCGAAGCAACGCGAATTGTTTCCGCCGTTACGACGATCCCTCAGACGGGTGGACGCGGGCGGGGCGGATGCGACCGGCGCGGAGTGGTCATAAACGATATAATAAATAATTAATTTTATTTCACAAAAAGTCCCCGGAGAAGTTAAAGTCTATATCTATAGATTCAGTGACTAATACCGATGACTCTATTCATAATTTGCAAGAATTTTGAAATTCACTAAATCTCCCAGGATTGCTGCCGCATGCCGCTTGCATGCCACATTTAAAATGCGGAACAACCGTTATGTTCATGAGAAATGTAAGCCTATTAAATAGGGTAATGCGGGAAAATGACATTGTGGCCAACAAAATCATCGGGTCTGCTGCAGGTCAGTTGGTATATAATAAAAAAAAACCTATGGTTCCAATGGATTTGCCGATCCCATTTAAACGATTAAGTACACTTTTCGGTTAAAAAACCTTCATTTTCATAATTTGTTACTCTTTCACGCCGAAACGATTAGATCAATTTTGGTGGACTTAACTGACACCCTGAAAGGGTCATAGACAGAGGCACATAGGCTATTTTTCAACCGACTGCCGCAAATGCAGTATGTATTTTTAACATCTAAAACAGGTATTCACGCGTGTGAAGTCGCGGGCAACAGCTATCTATAAACAAAGGTAGAAAAAATATCTCAGAATAAGCCTCTGTTTCTGAAAACTAAAGATTCTTTCCCAAACTGAAGCTAATCTTACGCAATGACGATAACCAATTAACATTTTTATACAAATTATCTGTAATTTGTTTGCAAGAACTCAAAATAACAATTAAGAAGGTGGTTCATTGACCATATTGAATACAAGGTTAAATAATCCATTTATTGGCAATTTTGGGCAGTCTTTGTAGTTTCCGGAACAATGTTTCAGTATTGGGCACAAGCACCTTTCATAAAGGAAAGGTTTGAGCATTGATCACCACGCTAGCTCACTGCAAATTTGCGTCTTCAGATTCCAATATTTGGAATTTAAGTTTCCAAAAGAGGTTTTTTCTTCACCGTTTGTCAGCGGTGCCTTAGAATAATTAAGAAGACACTTAACTTAGAAAAAGTCACAGAGGTATTTGGTCTGCGATGGGATCGAACCTGCACCCTGTGCCAATAGATCCTTGTAGCTATGTATCTTTACATATCTTACGCTAAAATCCAGGTGTCAAAAACAAAAATTACTCATTAGAAAAATAGAACTCTTTGGCGCAATTGAGAGCAGTGAAACGAAGTGAACTTACAGCGCCATCTATTATGTTTATTTTGTACTATTAGAGTTAGCAAGCCTAGTACAATAGATTCGCGAAGCGACTACGCGAAAATTAAGTTTAAGTAGACTCACTTGGTTGAATGTTTTAAGCGTAGCGGATAGATGGCATTACTATTGCAATAAATGAATGTATTTTTATGAATGGAGGTAATTTTTAAATAAAATACATTATAGTTCTGTTTTTCTGTATTATTGAGTCTCGCTGCGAATAGATGGGTGTTATACATATATTTGACTCCGATGTCTACCTGTTTTGTGTACTTAATAGCATTTTAGCTCACCAATAAATAGACCATTATTTTGATGCAGATTTTTAAAGTGTTTACTTGTCCTAGTTTTTTAGACATTTGAACTTAATATTTCAAAGAGATTGTTTACGGCGTTGTAGGGGTAGCTCCTTTTTCACGGGGGGAAATCCTCATGGACTACCTCCGCCTGGGGAGAAACGGAGACGCGTGCCGGACTCCTACCGGCTAAAACCCCCCGGTGTCATCTCGCACCTGCGCGCGGGGCCGCGGGAATCCGGATTGTTCCTCCGCCCCGCGCTAGTGCTGGTCCGGAGCGTCCGGGCCTCGCCTCGTGCACGGGGTGGTGAGGTGTTTACCACCCCGTGCAACGTCTCAAAGGCGCGTGGCGACAACCCACCCGCGCCTCCGTCTCAGGTCCGTCGAATCGGGGGCGGGGACTAAGGGGTATTAACCACTAGACCAACAGGCCAGCTGATCTGACGAGCTAGTGGTTAGTAACCCTGACTAAATAAATTAGTATACCATAATACTACAATACAATTACATGACAGTCATTTTTCTCAGTCGGCCAAGGTTTTAATTCAAGCAAAGCTGTAATTATACCACAGATGATGATTTTTATATCATTTCATATCACTACCCATCTAGGTGAATGTCATTTATACCATTAAACATGAAATATAACAATTTTATCTCTATTCCGTAAGAAATAAGGCACATTTTTGGAAATCATTTCATTTATTGAATATTAGAAGTGGCAAATTGGACTTTAGCCAGCAACAATTCTGGTTTATTTTTGTATAATTTGGTATGGCTTGTGGTCTATGTTTTTGCGTAAGTTTTCATATTTTGGTTTTCTAAGCGGTTTGGAATGTGTTTTTTTTGTGTTTTCAACAAATAGAGCCTTTATTTATGTTGATTATTATGACATGTTTATAAACAAATTGCTATCCATAAATTTCATGCGAATACCATTTTTTATGATAATAATTTTCATTTGTATATATTATACACATCACATAGGTACTTACAACTCCTATATGCGATTTATTATTTGTTGTAGAAATCTGTAAATTTTGAACTGAAGCCATGATAAATGGATAAAAAATAGTAGTAGTAGTCTCAAACTAAGCAGAGCTGGTATTATGAGTACTAGACAACTGATAAACATACTTCTACACTTATTAATACTACGATATTACAAATAAATTACACCCAAACACAGAACAAATAATCGTGCTCATCACACAAGCATTTCTCCTGGTGGGAATCGAACCCACAACTTCTGGTATAGCAGTCAGGGCCACTGGGAATGTTAAGGATTATGTATGTATGTAAATAAAACAATAGACAATTAACATACAATAATATAATTTATATTTAATGTATACTTAAACCTAATTACAATATTTTTTATAAAGCTATGATTTAACAAAACATTGAAGAAAAATACAAACACTGTTCTCTTTACGTGTTGTATATATTTTTATAAAAGAAAAAAAAATATAATTAACAACATGTTCCTCTATAAAGAGCTTTAATTTCCATACAAGATTGTATGGAATTTGACGTTAAATTCCATAAGAAAGTTATTGAAAACAACGCATACAATAAGTTTTGACCTCGATGATTTTTGAGCAGATTTTCAATTTAATTTGTCAAATCAAAACTAGATATTAAAACTATTACCTAATGTATCCAATACCCTCTTTATATACACTTTTACTTATTATTATAAATATTTTCTCGTTAAGAAACAAACCAGCAATAGACAGCTTCTTTAAAAAAATCCAACAAAAAATTGTCATCTTTAAAAATATCTTCGATAGAATACTTTATGAAAAGCAACCGGCACTTTTCGGCACCATCATTTTTTAATTCTATTTTTTTCTGTAGCGTGAAAGCGAGACGGCATATACACTACGCATAGTGGCATCCTACTTCCACAACGACCTATTAAATTCTCATGGTACAGGGGCGTCATAGTTTGTAAAAAATTGAGACTTCTGTCTTTTTAAATATCCACTATAAAAACATTCAATAGAATGTGTGGATTTTGAAAAGAATCTTTATTTGCATAGATTTATATTAGAAAGTATTGATCAACTTCTTAATCATATCCACAGACTCATTTTGAGCAATACCCTCAATATACTCCGTTGCTTTTTTAGCATGCTCTTCATACAACATCTTTGTCTTATCTACAGCATCAGTTTTTAGGATATTGAACTTTAAATCCTCATAATCAACGTCTTTAACGTCGTTTTTCGCTTGAGCGATAACTTTGTACAAATTTGGGTTGTTATCTAAAGCAAAAAGTACAGGAGCACTTGCCAAGCAAAATTGTTCTTTACTGTCTGATGTTAACTGTTGAAGTTCTGTAGCAGCTTGCCAAGCCAAACCGACATGACAACCGAATTGATAAGCTATATTCTGAGTTTCCCGATTCTGTTTATCTAAAACCATTGCGGATTGACACCCCCTACCAAGTAAACTTACTCCATTGTAAACGGTCCTAGCAGTCCATTCTTTTCTGGGTTTACCTAAAACGTCATCTACTGCAATTGAGTTTGTATCAAAAGTAATTTCATAATCTTGCGCATTGATATTAGGTTTTCCTGGTAAAGGCATATTCTGTTCGTCTCTTTCACCGAAAAACTCACCTTCAGATAAGTCTTTTAGAGCTGTTGAGATTATGTAAGACACGTCTGAGTTTCTAAGGTTCGCAAGCATGCCATTAGCTGTGACTAAGAGGTAGTCACCTAGGAGAATTGCGATTTTATTGCCGAAGATTGCTGATTCTGTATTCTTTGATCGCTTTGCAAAAGGCACGTTTACAATACCTCTGTGGATGAGGTGGCCAGTTCTCATCATTTCTGTAAGCTCGGCTAACACTCTTGTCTGTTCTTCGTTTTTCTTCATTTGAGGGGTGTAAGTTGGGGTTTTGACGGATTTGGAGAGTAAGAGGATGATAAGGCCCCAAGGTTGAAGGTTCTTGGAGTCGCCGTAGAGGACGTTCTTCGCTGTCTGCATCACGAGGTGGTTGCTGCCAACCTGAGAAAAAAAGATGTTTTTTTTACATTTTGTTTTTTATGTTAACTTATAAATGTTTTTGTTTTCTTTTTACATTTTTGGTGATTCGTGATTTACGATTTAGCTCGTAAAAATCAGGGCTGTTTTTTTGGGTCAGTTTACAATTATTTTTTTGTCAATAAATCTAAATTAATTTCTGTTAAAGAAAAACCTTTTCAAATCCCATAGGATTATTAATTCATTAAAAAAGCAACCTATCAGCAATATTGCTGACGAAAACGAAATTTCCTTCGTACAATTTTTTATATCATTTTTGAAAGCGATATTACTTTCTCTTCGATTTTGCAATTTAGATAATACCACTTTCGTTACCAAAATCTACTTTGCTTAGTTATTAATATAAAAGGATGACACACATCTTTGAACAAGTTTGAATAAAACAGTTTGACGTCATACTAAGCGAGAAAGTTTTAGTCATATATACTTTCCCTCTCATACCGGTTTATAAAACGACATAGTTGTATGAATCATCACAAGTATGTCTATTTTACCACAGTATAATAATAAATACAGTATGAAGTCTTCATGTAAACGGGTGCAACGCGAGTTATGCCTACGCTATCGGATCGTGGTATGACCGTGGCATGATACAGTCGTGAGCATGTCGCAGTGACGAACGGATGTAAGGTGAGTGAAACACTTCATTGACTGGACTATAGAAGAGGCGATGACCCCTGAGTTTGTTTCGATGTTTCTTCTCAGGGTAGCCAGTTAGGAAATGAAAACAATAAAAAATACATATTACAAAAGAGATATTTAGATTTATCCTATTTTCAGAACAAACCATTACATTTAATTTCAGTTGTTGATGTAATTAAAATGCTGTAGGTGGGCAGCCCTATCGCTGTTACGTATCACGCGGCTGTAGGCACCTATTTTTTTTAAACTGAGTTAAACTATTATAATATGTATTTATACTGTGGCAGTAAACTGCCAAGATGAGCAAAAACAGGTACCTACTTGTATATTTTTTTCTCTATGAGATTTCATCATTAATTTACTCTAAATGTTGTATTGTAATGTCGTAGTGACCTAGTAAGACAATAATTGGATTTGTAAGCACAAGGTTTAAGTTCGAACCCAAAATGTGACTGTTTTAAACTTTTTATTATGTATTTTTTTTATTAATTAGCTAAATCAAGTTCTATGTATTCATAATGAGGTCAATTGGATATCCTACTAATGTTAAGAACGTGAAAGTTTGTGGAATGAATGGAATGATGGATGTTTGTTACTCTTTCACGCTCATACGTTTCTGGAGATTTTTTTTTAATTTTGATGACGTTTTATATCCGTTTAGTTGATTCATAAGTATCTTTTTTCAGTTATCTAGTACTCGTACGTAACATAGATGGCGTTGCGTAAATGTTGTGAAATATTTTTTTCTATTAAACTGTAAATTTCAAAGTCACGTTACTTATCAAAAATGATTCCTACCCATAAATATAGTTCTCGATGTATTTTCCCTTCTTATGCGATGTAACATTTAATTTCATAATACCTATATTATGAAATTTAAACTATTTAGAGACTACTGAGCCGAAGCTCAGCAGACCGACCAGCCACCGCAAGCAGCACCCGTTCACGAGTATGGCGCAGGGAGCCATCACCTCCCTCGCCATATTTGAGGGAAGGAGGTGACTCGACCCGAGACGCCAATACTATACCATAGACTACACAAACTTTTATAACACTCACGTTAGATCTTTAGTATTCTTAGCAATTAACACCTCAGTTAATATGAATATGTATGACATAAACAGATCAACCACAATGAGTCAAGTATTATCATACAAATACTAATTTATTTATCATACCTTATGTCAAATTTTAGTCATAACTTAAAATGGCTGTGTCATTTCCACCCTTGCTTTACCTACTGTGCTAACTGAGTCTACTTGGTTGAAAAGATAAAAATTCAATAACTAAATATTGTTTTCTATTTTTTCAACGAAAAAACCCTTTTTTTTAATCCCAGTGGAAATCCTCATGGACTCCTCCTTTTTTGAAGTCGGTTAAAAACACTCTATCCCTTACAAAACTGACCCTTTCTTACTAAACTGACAAAAAAATTGCAATCGTTATTCCCAATGTGGGAAGGAGGCCTGTGCCCAGCATTAAGACGTTTATAGGCTGGTAATGTCATTGAAAAACCATTATAGTCATAATTTCCTTCAATTTGAAAAACTATAAGGTCATATACAAAGTAACTAAATGTGCTAATATCCTTTGAGGGCCATTGCACGGCCATGTGTCTTGATATGGGAGTCACGTGTGCTTACATAAATTATTGTCTAGAAAAATATTGACTTTGACTTTGTTTATTATAACTATACTTCATATTTTACGTAATAAATAGTAATATTATGAAGGCGAAAGTATGCGAGCGTGTGTGTGTGTGTTTGTTATCTATTCAACGCTGAAACGGTTAGACAAATTTTGATGAAGTTTGATATGGATTTGGCTGAAATCCTAGATTAATACATAGGTTACTTTCATAAGAAGTAATAACCATACTAATATTATATACTTCTTACACATTATTATAGATTAATAACACCCAGATACAGAACAAATGATCGTGCTCATCACATGAAGATTTGTCCTGGGTGGGAATTGAACTCACGACCGCCAGCATAGCAGTCAGGGCCACTAACCACTAGACCAACAGGCCAGTCTGTAAACTAATATATCTCCAAATAGTGAAACAATAATTCAGTAGGTACCTACTTCAATGAATTGAATAAATTAAAATCTCTTGCCGTGTCTGTCCGATCCTTGCATATGCAATTTTTTCTAAAATACTAGCCGAGACTTTTCAAGCTTAGTTGGCGTCTTTCCAGACTCATCATATTCTAAATACCGTACTTTCCTGATCGATTGTATATCTGTCTTTTCCTTAAATATTAATTTAAAATCACGCAAGAATCCAGTTTGGTTACCTAGTTATTAATGCCTTACGTAACAAAAAAATAAAAAATGGACGCATTTTGGAAAAAGGTTTTACCTTCTAGCATCTCGATTTTGATAATAAGGAAAATCATATTTCATACGTAATACGTTACGTGTAGCTAATAGTTATTGTTTTATATAAAACAAAATACTCGGGGAAAAACCTTGCGGATTTCTTTCGCCACGGAAAGACACAAATTTGGACTCAAGGATTGGAGATCACCGCTTACTCATTGAAGGTTAAGCACCCTTTATTAATATGAAGTCGAGATTATGTTTTATCGCCTCTATAAGCTTAAACTGTTGGACCAATTATGATAAAATTGAATACGGAGGTTGGTAAATGACACCCAAAAATAAATAACTTATTTTTCCATAATAATAATGTCCAGACCGATTTCGGCCACAGCGACTATGACACCAACCAGATCGCGGTTTTAGTGCATAAGCACGTGCGCAAACACAGGTGCACTCTCTATTCCTTTACTCTCATATCCCAATGGGACGGCAATCCGACACGACCGGAGAGAGATCAGGCGCAGGACCCACATTTTTACGTGCGTTTCTAAACACGGAAGCTGTGATTTTTATTTATAAAATGCACATAATATTCGTACCTAAAGTCGGTGCGCGCCGTTGGGATAGAACTCGAGACCTTTGACTTGGGCCTCCTAAGGTCTTACTACTAGGCTATCACAGCATATATTTTTATAAGTACATAATATTTTTCTATTCCATTACTACAAAAACAAAAAAAGACTTTATTTTTACTTTTTTTTACAAGCAGAATATGCTAGTAGACAGACAGAAAACGCGGCTCGTGTATAAATCAAAGATCACTTGCTTTTGAGCAGTCGTCAAGTCTAACGACTACTTAAGCATAATATATATTTAATACACAGAGTATATTTAAATATTTTTACATGAGTTATTAAGAAAGTAGATTTCGATTTCGAAATACATTTGCACCGGTTTCGTACCCACAACCTTGTGCATGTAAATCCGGTCTCTAAGCCACTAGGCCATTGCGATATCATTAGATTAACATAAAAACCAGTTAACGTAAAACTAGAAACTAATGTTGAGTGGTTAAAAGTTTGGCTTGCAGAATTTAGTATAGATTCAAATCCATTACATTCACACAAAAAAAATATATTTAGATATTATTTCTTAGAAAGTATATTATACACTACCAAACAAATGCACTTCTTAGATCTCTTAAGGGAAATTTCTGAAGCTCTTATGCTTAACATAAAACGTTGAATTTGGAAAGAAAATTTCACGATTTCATAAATCATTTAAATAGGGCATAAACTTCAATTGTTTGGTCGTGGATACCTGTATTTTTGCAACAATAGCTTTTGCACACGAGACAACGCGATACCCGACGACATTAAGTTCCAACGCGTATGATAAATGAACCTCTATAATGTCTATGGCGGTTGTCACTTGCAGAATAATATTGACAAGCACAAACAATTGTACATACAATAGGACTAAAACTAAATAATTAATTAATTGATTACGTTTAGGTGTCAATGGCTCCAATTTGAATATCAACAAAATAAACTATTCGTGCGAATCATGTTTCTCAAATTAATTTACCCGAATAAATTTTCATACAAAAGTAGCTTTTGAAATTATATTTTTTAGCTGAAATATATTACATATTGTGTAACTAGCGACCTACCCTACTATAAACTTTCCTCATGAATCACTCAGATAAAAAACCGCTTATAAATCCGTTTCGTAGTTTTAAAGATTTCAGCGAACAGACAGACAGCCACAACGACTTCGTTTTATAGTAAGTAGTAATGATTTATATCAAAAACACTTAAAATTAAAATTTTGATAAACATCAATTAAAAAAAAAACTCAAAGTACTATGAAATCGTAACATCAGCTAGTGTATAAAAACCTTACACTACTTCAAAAACAGTCGCTTAAAAAAAAATACACACTATGTTATATTGGTTTAACACGGGGCAGAACGAATAAAAACGCAAATCAACTAGTGTTAAATAAAAGTCATTGCACTCCTTCTAACATAGTCAGTTAACAAGAAAATATGCACTATTCTCTATTGGTTATTATACAGCAAAAACTGTCCTACTTAGAAAAGAGATTCTAACTCTACACATTAAAGAAAATGAGTACAAGACAGCTGTTTCTCAGAAAGAAAGTCCATAGCATAATAAATAAAACTTCGATCGACTTCGAATGGATTCGAATCTACAGCATAACGCACACAAATCTGCCTTTCTTACTACAAGGCCACCACGACATTAAAAACTCAGGTAATGTACATTAATTTAAAAAGAAAGTTTCTGAATAAAAATAAAAAAGAAACACTACAAATGGGTTCGAATTGTTCACATAACGCACTCAATAAATTATTTTAAACTACTGTACCACCACGACATTGAAAAGTTAATTTAAATTGTAATTAAACTATGTAAGTACTTACCAATTTCCGTAGATACAACGCCATATTAGCGAATTCATCACTAAGAAGACACCTTAGGTTCATGAACGATGTTGGGTATCCAACTACTTTCTCCGCGTCGCGTATAATATTACTCCAATTCGTAAATGGCGGGCGTAATAATATTAATATTTCATCTTTTGTCAAACTAGCCACAGTCGATTCTAACCTTTTTTGATAAAAAAAGGGCGAAGCGCGCCTCAAAACGCGCGAAACTGCATACGAGACCGCCATGACAGTTTTGTTTTTTTTTTAGGCACAGGTATCGTCTGTTCGGCTTGACGGCAGAATGTGATATGCTGTGATTTGGAATTTAGTTGTGGAAGGCCATATGCGTTACGAAATTTGCCTATTTTGAATTTCGTTGAAGGTTGTTTTTTTAATGTTATGTATGAGAGAATTTTAAGAAGTTATTTGAATTTTTCTTTGCACAATTTTGTATTTTATTATTCTTATTATAATATTTTTTTTATGCTGAAATATCATTGCACAACTACTTATTCAGTTTAATAGACGCACACTGATTAAAGTTTTCGTAATCGCTGCACTTTTATCTTAGCGAATAATCACAAATTAGTTTTTTAAAGTAATCAGTCCGTTAAAATTCTTAATTACTTTCTATATCATTATCTAATGATAATGTCATTCATGAAACCATTACTATTTTACATTAATTAATGGTAAATCAATTACCTAATTACCCTTTATTCTAAACACATTACCCATAAAACCGGGAGAAATTACAAACTGGCAACACCTATGTTCTTGACCGTGAAGTGGAAAGTAGCGTTGGACTAGTCTGGAAACCACGATACGTTTTCACTTACTTTCTAATAACACATTCAAAAACCGACCTTAACACAACGGAATAAAAACCAAAACAAAACGTAACCGCAACAAGAGAAATTTGTAAATACTACATTCCGTCTATTTAGCATAGACCTCTGTTACTATATGTTTTGTTGGTACAAATGGGTCAAGTTACACTAGATACTAACGGATTCTTAAGAATATTCTTTTTCTTTTAATGTTGAATGAATTTCTCCTTTCCGACCAGTTTGCTTTAACCTGTTTTGTTTAGATTACTTCCGTAGTACTATCGTGTCCTATATATTGCGGTCGATCGTAATACCTATTTAAGATTATTTTTAAACTACCTGAAATTTAAAAAGAGAACGACTTTATTAGGAAGAGTAAATACTAAATTATATTCATGCTGTTTTTATAGTTTAGAATATAATAGAATAGAATACATTTATTTGTCCAAACATAGGTAACATAAAGCTCTTAACAAAAAATAATAATATAAAGTATCACTATGTTTCGCCTCACTTGGCATACAAATATTTGCTTACAACTATGAATTTAAACATAAACACTTAACTAAAATTTGGCATATTTAACAATTATAAAAATAATGCAAACAATTAATAAAGATATATATATTTAGGAACAATGTAATACTGTAAACATCCTTATGTAATAAACAAATCAGAATCTGCACCCATTTTGTTATAATCATTTTAAAATTTATCATCAAGGAATTCGGTAATAGAATAGTAGGCTTTTTGTATTAAAAAAATATTAAGTAAGTGTTTAAATCTCTCTAGACCATTTCCATCTTTAATGTTTCTTGGGAGTTTGTTATAGATTTTGGGGGCCATTCCCAAGATTAGTTTATAAGACATTATTGCTATACTTACGTACGTAATACAAATTATTATTTTTACAGCGAAATTTGTACAAAAAATGCATTTTAAATCATCAAATTAAAATTGTATCATGTATCCAAAGTTTCCAATTTTATAAGGAGCAATTCGTATTTTCTCATTTTATACAACTCTAAGTTTGAAAATGTCATATCGGGATTTGCCAAGCATTGGGATGGACCCTGCACCCCGTGCAGGCAAATCCGTAGGTAGAACCGCAGCGCAGGGCCAAAACGTCTTAATTATTCTAAGACACTAATGGCAAATGGTGAAGAAAAACATCGCGTTGAAAACTGGATTCCAAATATATTATTAGAATCTGAAATCGCCAATCCGCAGTGAGCTAGCGTGGTGATTAATGCTCAAACCTTCCCTATATGGAAAGAGGCATGTGCCCAGCAGTGGGACGTTCACACCCTACAAAAAATCCAAAATGATTTTAAAAGTTCTTAAATATATTGTAACATACAATAAAAGTTGATTACCAACATTTCAGTAGGAAATAAAAAAACAACTTTTATTTACAAATTAATTTATTATCACGTAAAATACATTTCTTTTGATTATATCTAATACTTATCTAGTCCATTCCTTATAATAATTATTTACAATACAATCCAACACTTTGGAAAGGTCCCATTATTCCTTAACAATTAATTATGAAACTCACAAATATGAATAATAATTTCAAAAATATTAAACTTGAAACAATGATAAAAAAAAAATTCATTATTTCAATTATCGTATTTAACAGTGTAAAAATTAATAAGAATATGCATCAGAATTACAGTGTGTGTCCGGATATAAGAATAGCACCACCCCATATCCTCCACTGGGTGTCGTAAAAGGCGACTAATGGACCTTAAGACCCAGTGCACTGTACCAAGCACCTTGGGTCACCCGAATGGTGGCGGGTAAACACCAACAATCGCATTCCCAAAGAGGGTTAGTGTCAGGCAGGCGGCCGACTATAAAACCATTCTAGAAGACGTGTTGCGCCGACCCCAAATAATAATAATTGGGATAAGGGCAGGGGAATGATGATGATGCATCAAAATTACAGGTCTAAGTCACGTAAAGCCTAATCTCTACGGATTAGTTCCTAGGAGGCATGGAAGGCGTCAGTATAGCACGGTTGGTTTACCCAACCGTGCAGTTCTATTGTAGTCATGTCAACCGCATCCGAACTGCAACTTGCAGTGGGATTGCAGTTGAAATGCGGTCCAAAAGTCAAGAGGGTTTAAGTAAGATCATTGCAGTTGTGGAAAAGAGACGCCGCTCTACGCCGTGTAGTGCGCTGTCACGCTTCCACAACTGCAACAGTCTTTAAGAGATAGTAGTCTCTATCAGTCTTAATACACTTTCTTGGTCTTTTCTTTCGGTTCCCATATCATGGAATTGAAGGCCCATTGAGAGTAGTAGATGATGGCTAACATGGCTGCAACGGCGACGAAGAAAAGTGGAAAGTAGATGGATCCCATAAGGATGCCAAATATGGGATACACCCACACACCACGGGTAGCGTGGACGAATAACAATCTGAAAAAGACAATTATCACATTATTATCACATCCAATTTTAGACGACAAACGGGACTTATTCGCGATATAATTCGATATTTCTTTTCTCCCGACGTTTCGGTCGAGTTGCACCGACCGTGGTCACGAGTGGACAGTCAGTCCACCCGTGACCGTGTCGTCAAAAATATGTGTATAAGTCGCGAAAGCTTAAAAACATTCATATCCTTGTTTTTTTACATGTAATTCTAACTACCAATCACATCTTTACAAGCTAAAGCGCGATTCGAATGTGTGACGGGACTAGGACAAATCAAATTGATATAGAGGTACAAGGATCTTTTGGCACGTGGATGACATTAACATGAGAGCGTTGGTGTGCATTTTCGCAACAAGAATCAACTCAACTGTCTGTCAAAAGTGATGGTGTTTCATATATGACGGCGTTAGTTCCGATTTCGGCCACGTGCGTAAAGATCACACAAAGACACCCAGACTTAGAACAGGCCTTTGTGGATCGCACAAATTCTTGCCCTACGCGAGGATCAAACCCGCGACACGTCGCGTACAGTGGTTATTGGCGTGGTGACCTATACCACTCGGCTATCCGTGTTGTCAAATTACAAATGTCAAAAAAAAAAAAATATGTTTTCATTTTGCAAAATTCTCATAATATTATTAAATGTCATATTATAAAAACCATGATTTAATTTGCATATATTAATCTTGTATGATAAGTTGAAATACCTGTTAGGCTTATATGAGAATTTATTGAAAACTAGTTTTTAATAAAATCCAAAAATTTTGGAACTAGGTATAATAAATCGAAATAGCCCAAACAATATGATCATATTGCGTCGTGTTTTCGTCCTATGACGTCCTATTATAACCTTTAATTTTGAAAAATCAAGTTTTTCTTCTTATCATCAATCTTATTTTTTCCTTAATGGAAAAAAATGCAAATAACAGAATAAGATGAACGTATTTGACGGGCCTGTTGGTCTAGTGGTTAGTGGCCCGGTATGCAATACCAGAGACCGTGGGTTCGATTCCCAGGACATTGGTGTGATGACAACTGATGAACATAACTACATAATACATTACTAAATACATACATAATATTACATATAAATTACACCCAGACAAACAAACAATGCTCATCTCACAAACATTAGTCCTGGGTGAGAATCGAACCCACGACCTCTGGTATAGCAGTCAGGGCCACTAACGACTAAACCAACAGGCCAGTCAAATATAATAATACTAGCTGACCCGGCAGACTTCGTACTGCCCCAATCGATATATAAAAGACCTAAACTTTTGTATAGGAAAAGAAGAGGGCTATTTTAGGCTTTTTTAACCTTCCCTAGATCTCCACGAACATTTCAAGACCAAGATGAGATAAATCCGTTCAGCCGTTCTCGAGTTTTAGCGAGACTAACACGAACAGCAATTGATTTTTATATATAAGATATACTTACACTGAAATATAAACAGCTTCAACCATCAGCACACACAACAAATGCCAAGTATGATTCCTCGGCGGCTTCTGAGGTCTAAACATGACCTCCCAGAGGGTCGCAGGCAGGATGTAAGTGTGCATGATGTGGTTAGAGGCGTCTGTGATCACCAGGTCAATGTCCTTCGGGAAGAGGAGGCTGCGGTCGAAGTGGAAGAAGCTCCAGAATACTAGGAAGACTAGCTGGAAACGAGAAATTATTTTGTTTTAGACGTTTATTTTGATTGAGAAATTAATACGTGCATTGGAAATTGTGGGAATAAGTAAGGTATTATGCAGTTCCCGGTGCGAATAGGGCTGACCCATATCGACCAATGGGTGTCGTAAGAGGCGACTAAGGGAAACTACGACCCGGTGCATACCATTTAGCACCTAGGGTCAACCACCAGCAACAGCATTCCCAAGGAGGGTTGGCGTCAGGCAGGCGGCCGGCCGTAAAATACAGTCAAAACTTAAGCAGCATGAGTAAAGACATGCTGCGCCGACCCCAAATAATAATTGGGAGAAGGGCAGGGGAATGATGATGAATGTATTGTTGCAGAAAAAATAATTGATTAGAATTCTTCTTTTTGAAATTTGTATGCCTACCAGTGGACAGCGTTGTGAGTTACATTATGATCACAACGTGACATTGTTTTAAATTTAAGATTGTCTATAACTGTTTCCTTAAAATAAAAATAAAAATAATTATTAGGGGTTTTTGGATAGAAAATGTTGGTTAGAAAACCTTGATCCTACGTTTGTTTACTCAATATGAAAATACTTCATTGTCAGGACTTTAAAAGAGGCGATGACCCTTAAGCTTAGATAGTTAGGCAATATCAAATCCAGCGAGCTTATATTTTAAAAAGAATTGTCATGTAAGAAAGATAACATTGTCCTATTTGCAGAACAAACGTTTCATCATTTAATTTCATTACGGTCGCTGATCTAGAATTCAATTTCCTAAGTTTGCCTGAATCGCCCAAAAATGAGTCAAGACTTTGATACGGAAGACAAAGATTTTTTTTAATCTTTGAATAAGCTTAGGTATGACGGCAGGCAACCACCAATCAAACTTCACTCAATTTTAAATAGCTTTCAAACTTAATAACGGTTGAAATTGCGTTAAAATAAAAAAACAACGTAGATAATTATAATCAGCTAATCAGCAGCTAGGTCTTAGGATACATATCATTTATTTATTCTTAAACGAGTTATCAAATTTTTACAGGTTACTAAATGTCAAAGAATTTATCAATTAATTAATATTATAGGTTAATTTGGTATCAAAACTTTGACATTGGATAACAAAATAGTATTTAACCCTTTATAATAGTATTACTATCAAATTATATTACGGACTAACGTTGTCCGCGACTTTGTCCACGTGAAATTTAACAAAACAAATTGTAATCAGTTTATTTTCTGACATAATGGAATAAAATAGAATATTCTTCAGTCACACCACATGAGAAACAAATTTGACAAACGCATAAGCGATATCTTACATACAACCTTGGGATAGACTTGAAGGAGTAACATATAATATTCTTTTGTTTACATCAGCTATCTGCCAATAAAAGTTCTGTCAAAATCGGTTCAGGCATTTCAGAGATAAGCAGAAACAAACAGACAGTCTTTTATTGGTGAGTCACCAAAAATATAATTTATATTTAATGTTTAACAGCGTAAAAAGAAAAAAAGAATCAAGTTTATATCCTCCAAAAACTAGCCCGAATATTAAAAAGCAAGTTATCTAGCAAATTTTGAAGGTCAAACATAAATTACTTACAATCGTCGCTGGCCATACGAATATACTGAAGAATCCATCTCGGATGTTCTCCAAATATTTCGGAAGCTTATAATCCACATTATTGGAATTCTTCAGTGTCAGAATGTCACTGGTAAGTCCAATCACAGCGTGTACTGTTTGAAAAATCTGGAAACAGAAAAAAGTTGTATGAAAAAGTAGTTTGAATAAGTTCATAACAAAATTTTGGTGATCGTTTCATAATTGTTAGTCCCCGCTTAGATTCAAGATAGACTCCAGAAAAGCATGCTGCCTTCCAAAACGGGAAATACCTTCATCATCAATCAATCATTCCCCTGCCCTTATACCAATTATTATTTGAGGTCAGCGCAGCATGTCTTCTTCTTCCACACGTTCCTATCTGACGTCATCTCGCAAGTCACACTCTTTGCAGCCATATCATCTTTCACACAGTCCACCCATCGAAATAACGAAATACCAACGTGGGATCTTAATGGAAAATTGAATTCTAAAACCGATAAGCATTGATCATCACTGTTGCTTAAAAACAAGTAAGTGTGGTGATCAAATAATTAATTGTTCCTTCTCCGGGCTCTTGGGTTACCAATAGTTATTTATTTAACAATTGTGCAAGCAAGATAGCACTAGGTCTTCTTTAGACCATCAAGTTGAGATCTTATATTGCGTTCACAATTAACAGTCTTCACTCAAGGACTCGTCTCCTCCAACGAACATTGGACCTTGGAATATTTTGCAAAAGTAGAAACAAAATTCTGGGGAGTTTGTTGCGCTGTTTCTTCTCCCGTAGCGTAAGCACAGGAAGCGGTGAAGGGTGGGTGATGGGGTGCTGTCTATTATTAATTTGACGTTCAAAAAGTGCTACATTGTAGCCTAATTTTAATAAATGACTTTTATACTTAAACGTTATAACGGTTTACTCACGCGTATTTATCGGGATAGTCAGTTCGACTCGCGACCCCCGCCGCCGCGTCAGCTCATGATTAAGGACTCCGGTTGGGTCCGAAACTAGTCGGGCTATCCCGATAAATACGCGTGAGTAAACCGTTATATCGTTTAATTATTAATCATTCTCACGGAAGTTATTATAAAAATAAATGACTTTTGATTTTGATTTTGAAATTTAAAATAAATACTCACAAAAGTCCAGCAAGTAAAGAAAAAGAACTGCATCTCATTGAAGTGCCGCACATAATAGTTGTTCATATGCTCTCCGTGGAAGGAGGACATCATGATCGTCATGTTTATCATGTGCATGGCTATCGTGGTCACGTAGGCCAGGATACGGAAGTATATGTGGTGGGTGACGGCTCCCATTGTGACTGGAATCGGAAGAAAAAGAAATAATAAATATTCCACGACTTTCACACCTAGAATTATCTAAGTAAATTAAATATTAGGAACTGGAGGAAAATCAGGCGCTGGCGGAACTGTTGGTCTAGTGGCTAGTGGCCTTGACTGCTACACCAGAGGTCGTGGAGTCGATCCCCACCCAGGACAAATGTTTGTGTGATGAGCAAGAATATTTTTTCTGTGTCTGGATATTATGTTGTGTCTGGGTGGATTATATCCAGGGGCGTGCGCTCCATATAGGCACAAAAGCAGTGCTTTACTTAAAATTTTCGATAATAGTAAATAATAATAATAGTCGTTAATAGTAAATAAATGAATAAACAAAGTGGAATAACTTAAAAAACGCCTTATATTTAGGCAGCAACTACACACGTAAGCATTTAACGATAAGCAAGCGGCCGCGGCGCTGCAAAATAATGTACCTAAACAACCAAGACAGGCGGCCGCTCGCCGCGTAAGCTAGGCTCACGCACACATCCATGAATATCTAAAGGCGCTTAGCGTCGCAAGAACTGCGAGCTTTTCGGGGCTTCGGCAATCGTCGGGCGTAATCGGAAATCTTCGGAAGTAGTCCGACGAAATGTGATAGTCAGTTATCTAGTAGTAAATCAAATATGCACTTTGTGCATTATTGTTTGGTAAGGTTTTACTTGTTGGAATTGCTAAAAAGTTTAGTTTTTTGCGGGAGCCATATTACTTTTTTCATTTGTTGTGCATTGTTTACAATTTTGTTTGGACAGTATATTATTAGTTTTCTTAGAATATATTTTATTTTAACATTTAAAAGTGTGAATATTTAATAGTTAATTTCTAAGTTTCTATAATAATTGTAGTGATTCGCTTTTACCAGATTTTTGTTGATTTTTACGAAATGTTATTTGATTGTGACGTTTGTGTTAACAAAGTGTGTTTATTAAAAATAACAAGTTCTTACATTTGTCTGTCAGTAAAAAGATTCAAATTGTGTCTAAAGATGTGTACACGAGTTACAACAAATTAATCGGAACCTTGAATATGTGAAAATTTTAGCTGACTAGGTGAGTAGTTTATTTATTTAACAATTTATGTATACAAATAAATCAAGCACTTAAATAGGAAAGCGGTGTACAAAGGTACTATAATAAGGTAGTTATAATAATTTCGCTAATTCTTTACTCATTGTAGCAAACCATTTAACTTAAGTCAATAATAGTCACCACCGCCATCTATTATCTACGCCCAAAGTAACACCACAAACTGCCGTCTTGATATACTAGATGGCGCAGTCACGATGACGTCATATTCCTGAATCGCGGTGTTAAGATTTTCCTACATTTAATGACCTCTGTCAAAATTTTTAACCCTATTGTGCAGCTTACAGTAGCTGTACGTAATAATTAAATGACCTGTTCACTTCCTACCAGGGTGGGTCGCATGATTGATATACTTTTTACTATGATCAAATTAGTAAGTACTCACGGCCGCGGCATGCCCAGTGTCATATTCCTGTGCACGCCACTGATTATATCTATGTTGTTGTCTGGTACTCATAATACAAGCTCTGCTTAATTTAAGACTAGATGGCGTTGTGTGAAATTCAAAACAAACAAACTACCATTAGAGCCAGAAGCGCCGAATACGTCTATCGAAACGCATTTTATTTTTTTATATGAATTCTCGTGAAACCTCGTACACTTCACCTATTAGGTCACATAGAACCCTTTAAAAGATTGGGTATCATATCATATAATATCACATTGTTTATTGCATTCCATAATGTAAATTAGGTGGAAAATATAAAATGATTGTCACAGTTATAAACACTGATGGGCAAAGCAATTGATAATATCATTTAATTTTGACTGCATACAAAATATGCAATGGTGTACTCGAATGAACTTACTGAATTTTCTAAAGATAATAATATCTTAACTCGGCTTAGATGTAAGCCCAGAACAGGAAAAATCTTAGTTTTTCCGCATAAAGAAGTAATAAAGCTGAATTTAATTTAAAACCTATGTTATGATATTACCTATAGTTTTTTAATGTCTTATACCGAGGGCCTACCATCAAGTCTCATACATACAGTATGAAATTCAGAATCTGAGAGTCAGTTCTTTGTTGCAAATATCAAAAAAGTAGGTACGTATTACCTGCAACTTAAAAGCAATTACATTTTTGAGCCCTTTGGGGTAGAAACGCTTGGGCCATGGGGACCGGGTGCACGAGCTCTGTATAAGGAACTCGCTAAGCGCTTGGTCGACTCCACCCGTGATCAATGACCATTCAACATGGTAATGCGGCCAGTCTCCTGGGCACGTTTCCCGCCATTGACGGAGATGAGGATATTTTTTCGACGCTTTTGTTACATAAGTTTAGTTATAAATCTAGATCATATTTCTTGTTTTAAGTATTGTTTCTGTTCAATAAAAGTGGTTTGGATTGAAATAAAGAACAGACTTTCAGATTCTGAATTCCAGAGTGTTTGAGGCCGGCCTTAAAGTAATATTATTGTAAATGTGGAAGAGAGACGCCGCTCTACGCCGTGTAGTGCGCTGTCACGCTTCCACAACTGTAGTAATTTTACTTTAAGACGTGGTGGTAGGTAACTAGGCGACTAGGAACCTAGTATTTGACCTGTGATTTGTAATTACTGCATATTATTAAAACTGTTTATACTCCGTTATAATGTATATTCTTTCGATTTCTATGCACAAATCTATTATTGCAATCATACTAGTATTAGGAACGAGAAAATTTGTACAAAAATACTACATATCAAAGTATGGGTGAATGTGTGGGTCGCTACAGCAAAATTTTATGTAAGTAGTAGATTGCATATAAAATAAAATTAAAGAAATTAAGTGCCCTAAGTGTTATGTAAACTAGTATGTCGTTGTTAGCGTTTGTATTTTGATTCTTTTTCGTTTCTTGTAACATGAATACTGTATTCTTCTTCTACTTATTTTAAATGTAGTGCACATCTGTTACTGACGTAAACACCAGTTTCTGTCCTATAATTCTTGTAAATGTATGTGTTTATGTTGATGATGTGCCTATTACTAAATAAATAATTATAGTATACCTAAGTCGTTTTAAAGATAATATAGACTTAAAGCAAAGCATTTGTGGACAAAACAAAAATAATAATAATGCCATGCGGGAATCGAACCGTGGGCTATAAAAATTCTTACCATAACATTAGGTACAAATTTAAATATGCATACCTACACAACAATTTAAAACCGGTTATTTTTTAATTATTCACTTTTCCTCATCATTATTTTGAATTTGAATAAAACTAATGTCATGTTTTTATAACTGTGTAACTTTTTATTAAAAAAAAAAACAGAATTATGTACTCATACACGTGTACGAATCAAAAGGTTAATTTAAACCCGCCCCAACTTCACACGAGTTCAATACTGATGTACTTTACATATAAACCTTCCTTTTAAAACATTATTTTTTTTATGTAGCCTGCCTGAGATCCCACTACTGGGTAAAGACCTCCCCCATTTTTTTCCAAACCTTTTGCTAGATCACGAGCACCCCGCATATCTGACTAGAACATTCTATATATCAAAAAAAGGGTACCTAAATGATACTATGACGTCTGATAGGGGAGAATGGAAGAAAAAACGTATAGCGCCGACCCCAAGTAAAATGGGATTAAGGCAGGAAGATGACGATGATGACGATGGTCAAATAAAGCAACAATATAATATATGAGTGCTAAGAAAATTTAAATCATCATTCCCCCTGCCCTTCTCCCAATTATTATTTGAGGTCGGCGCAGCATGTAAGAAAATTTAAATATTGTCATTTAAATCAGCTGATGACTATTTAAAAGGTCACACCCATATGTTAACCTATTTTTGTAAGTCAACCGGTTTTCTCAAAGAAGGATATTGATTTTCAAATCATAGAAGTCGGTTTTGTATATATAGTGCCCATATCAAAAATTTAAGATGTGATAGCCATATAACTGCACCTGTGTTTGTGCACACAATTATGTACTAGCTACTAGCACTACTGTCCCGCGTAGCTGGCTGGTATCATAGTAACATTAGCCGCGGTGGTCGAAATCGGTTCAGACATTATTATAATCCAAACCTTAAGGGTCTTAAGGGTATTTAATTATAATTAACTAGCTACCTGCCCCAGTTTCGCACAGGTGCAATACTAATGTATTATACATATACCCCTTCCTCTTGAAACATTCAAAATAAAAACCGCATCAAAATCCCTTGCCTAGTTTTAATGATCTAAGCATACATAGGGATAGACAGCAGGAAGCGACTTTGTTTTATACTACCTATGTAGTGATAGTGAAATTGATCAGTCAAAATAGTCTAGCCTTTTCCTAATCTATATTAGGGCCGGCTTCTAGTCTCACCCAATTTTATTATTAAAAGTTTTTAGATCGTCTGACCGCAACCCAATTTATTCGATAACACATTAACCTATAATAATTAAACTTATCAATATTGTAATATCTTAACAACTGTCAAAGATCAACGTACTTAAAACTAAATTAAAAGGTAAATTTAGCTAAAGGATCTTTTGGCACGTGGATGACATTAACATGAGGGCGTTGGTGTGCATATTCGCAACAAGAATCAACTCAACTGTCTGTCAAAAGTGATGGTGTTTCATATATGACGGCATTAGTTCCGATTTCGGACACGTGCCAAAAGATCCTTGTAGCATTATATGTTTACTTACATTTCTTTTAATTAACACTATTATATTATCACAAAACAACGCTTTTCCAATTAAATAATACCTCTTATTAAATAATTGTTTTACCCACGTCTTTACACCAAGAAGTATTTACATAACTGAATATTATATTCTTTGAACACAATCAGAACTTGAATTCACGTAACCTATTCGTATATAATGAATGATAATGTCTGTCCGGTTGTCACTATGTTAATGAAACGAGTTTTATCGAAAAATAATATACCTTTTTCTTGTAGGTAGTTGCGTATATTAATAGTCAAGGTTTGAATTGAAAATGAACTGTATTTTCAATGTGATAAGAGTGATTTTTTATTGCTTTTGTCGTTTTGCGTTTTCGTATCGCGTATTATTACATATATTTAATGAATTGGACTGGTATTTTCTAGTTTAAGGTCTGTTTTATTTTGAAGATTACCTCATTTTTGTATTTAATCAATACAATGTCGCTTTTGATAAGCTGATAGCTATATTGCAGGGGGTACAAAAGGAGAATCGTAAACTTTTCGGGTATATTATTATTATTACTAGCTTGAGATGTCCCACTACTGGGCAAACGCCTCCTTACTCGTCTTCTTCTTTCGGGTAGGTATATATTTTGTTTTGTAGCCTATATAAGATCCTACATCTGGGTACAGGCCTCCTTTTTTCCTTCCAAATATCTATGTCTTTTGCGATTTCTGGCTACGTGCGACCTGCATATCTGACAAGATCATCACACCACTTCGCCGCAGACTTAATATAATCACATGTGTCCCGAAGGCGTTCACAAACATTCAAGTCACATGCACAAAGGCACCCAGACTCAGAATAAGCATTTGTGGATCTCAAAAATTCTGGTACTACGCGGGGATCGAGCCCGCGACACGTCGCGCACAGTTTATTGGGCTTAGTGACTTCTACCACTCGGCAATCCGTGTGTTTGTATTGTAAATTGCCTAGTGGTATGACCATTGGACTGCGAAGTCAAAGGTCGTAGATTCAAAACCAGACACACTAATGTTTTTCAAATTCATGTGCGTATTACAAAGTAATTGTCTCTTGCTAAAGCCATGAATGAAAATGTCGTGAAAAAACCGGTTCAATTGAGATTTTTCTAAGGATATGCTACGTCAGAGGCCTTCAGGGAGCTTAAACTCTTGCCCCAGGTATAACATCCACCATAAGATAAGATGATAATGCTTTCGAGGTTTATATGAATACTAAGCCCATTTAAGCCGGGAAAGATCAAATAAATATTCAGTTTCGTATAATAGTCCAGTCATTTGGTAGAAAATAAGGGGGTTACCTGGAAAAAATTCTGGGAGTTTTGAAAATTGGGTATTTTATAGATTTGGATATGCTCTTTTCGAATTTTACCACCTCGTACCACAGTCGCTCGCGCCGCCATTTTGAAAAAATGGCGGCCAAAAACGGCTTTTTTGGAAATATCTCCTTTCTGAGGCATTTAACGAAAAAAGTAATTTCTACAAAATTAAACTAGAAAAAAAATCTACACTTTATGTCTTATTAAATACAATTTTTCATAAAATCAACAGTTTTGGATGTACGAGCACCGCAAAGTATTACTTATTCATCTACAAAACCACGTGTTTATTGTATATTTTTCTAAAATGTTCCATTACTGCCGCCGGTATTCAAGTGAATTGTCACAAATAAATCAATTTTCCGTATAAGAAGCCATAGCTCTAAGAACATAAACAACACTGTACGACAATAAACGTACATTGATGATTCAGTCTAAACTAAATATTTCTCTTAATATAGCTTCTACCGACAAATGTTTCGTTGAAATTTCGTTCAAAGTCGAGAGAAAGGGCCCGATTCAAAGGTGACATATTACCCTGACACCTGCTTCTTGTAAACCGGCGGTAGTAATAGAACAGTTTAGAAAAATATACGAAACACTCGTAGTGGTGCAAATGAATAATACTTTGCGGCGCTCGTACGTCCAAAACTATTGATTTTATGAAAAAGTGAATGAGACATAAAGTGTAGGAATTTTTTTCTAGTTTAATTTTGTCGAAATTATTTTTTTCGTAAAATGCCTCAGAAAGGAGATATTCCCAAAAAACCGTTTTTGGGCGCCTTTTTTTCAAAATGGCGGCGCGAGCGGCGGTGATACGAGGTGGCAAAGTTAAAATTCGAAAAGAGCGTATCCAAATCTATAAAATACCCAATTTTCAAAACTCCCGGAAATATTTCCAGGTAAAACTAACAAATGACTGGACTATAATGTGAAAAACTTAAAAAACAATGTTTCTATTTTCATCTTGCTTTACAGATCAATTTCGGTCCAAGAAAACTATCATATTCACATAAGATCATACAAAACTATTGCCTTTCCGCCAAAGACAAATAAAGCAGAAAAGTCTTATGAGGCAATAGGTTAAAGCAGTTGTGGAAGCGTGACAGGGCACTACACGGCGTAGAGCGGCGTCTCTCTTCCACAACTGCAAGAAATAACAAAAAATAATATTTACTAAAGACAATGTTATAACAATGTCTTTTTATTTAATGACAACTCAAAAGGTCACTGAAATAATTATGTCTTATGTCTACATAATTATGAAGTCATTGAAGTTAATTACTTTGTTAGTAATTAATTTATGAAATAAATGATTTTTATGCAAATTAAGAGGAAGTAAAAACAATAATCGTTATGTTACACTTGAAATGACCCGTAGAACAACCAAAGTGCCTTTCCATTGTAGAGGACTCTCTTTAAGAATTAATGGTAGGTCCATCTAAAACAGTCCGGACTGATTTCGGCTACGATGGCTAGTGTTACTATGACACCAGCCAGCTACGCGGGGACATAATAAATTATAGTGCACAAGCGTGTGCGCAAACACAGGTACACTCTCTGTTCCTTTACTCTCACAGCCCGATGGAACGGCAATCAGACACGACCGGAGAGAGATCAGGTGAAGGATCCACACTTTAACCTGCCTTCCGAAACACGGAAGCTGTTTCTGAGGGCACATTTATTTCTTAAACGTACCAAGCTTTGGCCTATCGAATCCGAGACTCTTGACTTGGCAGTATTGCGGTCTTACTACTAGGCTATCAGGTTTAGGTCCATCTAGACTTCTAAACTAGCTTTATAATGTTAGTAACATTATAAAGCTAGTTTAGAAGTCTAGTTTATATGGGCAGATTCTATTATACGATTTAAAAAAATCTTCTAATTATAGGAAGCCTTGTTATTTTATGACTGTCTTAAGCTATCGATTAACCTGACAAATAACGCCATCTAAGAAAAAGAGACTATCCATTTAACCCACACGGAAAGACAAGTAAAAAAAAAACACATTTTAGATTAAAGTTCTCAACAAGGCCTCTGCATGTTGGACCTATGTCCCCGTGTAAGCCTTTTAAAAGGACTGGGTTTCTTCCCTTGATGTTATCCCGTGAATTTAGAGAGGTACACATACTAGTACAAAGTGCCCACTTTGCTCAGCTTAGGGATGGCAAGGATAAGTAATAAGTAAAACACCAAAATAACAAAACAATATGTATAATTCCCCCTTTTCCTTAAATAACTTAAATATAAAAAGCAGTTTAAATATCTCCATTTACAAAATTAACAAAATATATTTCTGGCATTCCATTGTAACGGGTGGTTAAATTGTAAGGGCCGATGTTGAATGTGAACCACACCTAAACGCCAAGTTTTTTTCCGAATTTTATTCGACATTTCTTTACTTCAGACTTACTCAATTTGAACCATGGAGAGATACACAATCCAACAACGTGTTAAAGTTATCCAGACTTGTTATGAAAATGGGCGTTCAAATCAAAATGCATATCGTGCACTTCGTGATTTTTTGGTCAATTTAATCGTCCAAATGTGCGTACAATCGCAAAAATCGTGAAAAAATTCGAGCAAACTGGGTCTCTAGAAGTTGTGAGAACACCAGTGCATGCTCGTACAGCTCGTACTGCAGAAAATGTTGCTGCTGTTCGCGAAGATGTGGATGTGGACGATATGTGTGGACGGTGCCACTTGCCACACAGCTAACGAAACAATGGCTCTTTTGCGCAACAAATTCAATGGCCGTGTTATCTCACGTAATGGCGATGTCAATTGGCCGCCAAGATCATGTGATTTGACACCGTTGGACTTTTTTTCTTTGGGGTTATTTGAAAGAAAAGGTGTACGTCGATAAGCCATCAACAATTCAAGAGCTAAAGGATGAGATAATTCGGCACATTAACGGCATAGAACCTCCATTATGCCTCAGCGTCATCGAAAATTTGAACCATCGGATGGAGGTGTGCCGCCGAGGTCGCGGCGCCCATTTGGCCGATATTTTGTTCCATACATAATTGAGTAATACCAATATATCATAATAAAATAAAATTACAATAATTTCCTAAATAGTTTGTGTTTTATTCAAAATCAACATCGGCCCTTGAAATTTAACCACCCGTTATTAACATAAGGTTCTTGAATTTATCATTCCTATGGGAATAGACATCATCACATAAGCATAGTTACAAATATAAAACTTCAAATGTATGGGAATGACATTCCTGACATGTGACGTGACTTTGACTTGTCAGTTTAATAAAACATTTCAGCGATTCGTCAGCGTTAGCGTGAGGAGGAATGTTATGAAGCACAGTGTAAGTAAATAAATTAGCTTAATTCGTCCGATTCCAAAAAATAGATACCTACAGCCGCGCGGTACCTACGTAGAAATGTCATTCCCATACATTTTCAGCTTTCAATTTATTTCAATTCTAATGCGTTGTAACATCTATGCTCCCATTTCTTCACACTCAATTGCTTACTTAATACAACTTCCAACATTTCCTATATTTGTTCATCTATTATTTAACCTTTTTATCCAATTTCGCTTTCTTCTTTTCCACAGTTTTCTTCGATGCGTGTATCATCCGTGTCAAAGGCCATTGGATGTAATAGAAAGCGTAGAACATTAACGCCATTGCTAATAACGCTATCCAGAAATATATTGTACCGAAGAGGACTTTGAAGATAGGGTACAACCATATCCCTTTTTCTATGTATGTGAAGTATAGCCTGGAAGAAGAAAAAAGTAAATTTTGTTAATAATTGATATTACAATACATACATATTCGACGACTTCCACACAACGCCATCTAGTCTTAAACCAAGCATCTTGTATTATGGGTACTAGACCACTGATGAACGTACTTATGTACTTATAAATACATACGTTTTATAGATACATTTATTATATGTGTTTGGGACACAGAACAAATGATCGTGCTCGTCACGTAAACATTTGTTCTGGATGGGGATCGAACCCAGGATCTCTAGTATAGCAGTTAGAGTCACTAACCACTAGATTATCATGACCGTCATAAAAAATAGATGTTGGCCAATTCCCAAACCTACTGAATGCATGTACAAAATTTAACCAAAATTGGTCAAGCCTTTTCGGAGCCCCGGATTTACACATAGGTTACTTTTAACCGACTGCATCATAAGGCGGTAATATCTTTGCAGTTATAACCGACATTCCTATAGGCCAAGTCATGGGCTAACAGCTAGTAGTATAAACAGCTCTTTTAACAGAAAAAAAATCATACTCACACACTCATATAAACACACAGGTGCATTGTCAGTTGCATGACATTCCTCGCATGAGTCTCAGGTTCCTGCCTCGGTCTGAACACGACTTCAAATAGTACCACTAACACTATCATAGTATGTATGACGTGGTTAGATATCGGTGGTATAATAGAATCGAGGAACTTCGGGAAGATCAGGTCCCTGTCGTAGGCATACAGGCCCCAGAATACTGAGAATACTACCTGGAATTAAGATTGGTAGGATATTAGGGTTCATCATCATCATCATCATCATCAGCCCGTTGCAGTCCACTGCTAGACATAGGCCTCTTCCAAGGGCATAGGGTATTAATATACGTATATATGTATGGACAATTCATATTAGGGTTAATAAGGACAAATAATAAACAGATTTGGGTATTTGGTAGGTAAAAAACTGATAGCGAAACTTGTTTTGTTTGAAGTTTGGTTTTTTGTGATATAAACTTGATTTAATTTTTAGCTAATGCACGGATAGCTGAGTGGTAAGGTAGCGGTTACCAGCAGCTTAGCAGAAGCTGACCATGCTAACGACCACTGTTCAGGACATATCGCGGGTTCGATTCTCGTGTAGGACAAGAATTTGTGCGATCCACAGATGCTTGTTCTGAGTGTCTTTGTACAGAATTGAATATCTGTGAAACCCCCGCGACTCAAGGATTAAATTCCTTAGTGTGGAAGTTGCTATGTAAATTAATATTGATCATCATAACAATCAATTCACACCCAGACACAGAACAAATGATCGTGCACAAACATAATAATATGTCCTGGGTGGGAATCCAACCCACGACCTCTGGTATAGCAATCAGAGCCACTAACCACTAGACCAACAGGCCCGTCAATGTCAAATTGTCTGTAAGAGATCGCTCTTAGCATTAAGACCATTGTGGTAGGTACCATGTAACTTTTACTTTTGTCAAATCTGTTTTGCATGTGTCGTGCAGTAAAGAATATTCTATCTATCTATCTATCTAAATAGTCTTTACTCACCATGGTACAAGGCCACATGAGCCCTGAGAATAATATCTCCCTTAGATCAGCTATAGGTGATGGTAGACGGTAGTCCTTCTTTTTTGAGTTCTTTAAAAGGACCAGGTCACATCCTAAGCCATAGAACGAGTATACTATTTGTAGGATCTGGAAAATGAGGAGTGATGTATTAGGAAAGAGTAAAAGTAGTTTATTTGAAGAATCAAGGCGGAATTATGAGTAATAAATAAATATTCGCAACATTTACACAACGCCATCTAGTCTCAAGTTAAGCATACTTAGTAGTTTGTGTTTTGAGTACTGGACAACCGATAAACATTCTTACATATTTCTAAATACATACATACGACCTTTCTGGTCCTCATGTGGAAATCGAACCCACGACTTTCGGTACAGCAGTCAGGGCCACTAACAAATAGACCAACAAGTCAGTCAATATATCCGCAAATCCAAAAACAACTAAAAATATACTATTTAAACGATAAAACAGTTTACTCACGCGTATTATCGGGATAGCTCGACTAGTTTCGGACCCAACCGGAATCCTTAATCATGAGCTGACTATTGAGGATTACACATACATAAACGTCACGCCTCTTTCCATTTGCTACGATCCTGGCATACCACTTTAGCTTCATCCATACTCATCAATCGCTTCACACACGCCATCGGTTTAGGGTACTCCTGACCTGACCCTTTTTTAGGACTTTCCTTATTTGGTGATTAGGAAATAATAAAAATATACTCACAAAAGTCCAAGACGTAAAAAACCGGTACTCCAGGTCACGGAAACTCTCTAAATGTTTCAGATGCTCCGGTGAAGGTGGGTGAGACCGTCGGAACCACCTCATATAGAATATGTTGCTGATGTGCATTGCTATCACAGCGACATACCAGACGATACGGAGAAGCAGTAGTGAAGACATTGTGCTGAAATTGTAAAGGGAGATTGTAAGGATTTTGATAAATATGGAGCTGAAAATTTAGTGGCTTTGCGGTTCTTTGAGCGAATAAAGATGCAGGAGGTTCCATAAGATCCAGGTTTGAATACTATTTGGCGCGGTGAATGCGAAAGCGAACCCCGTACCCACGGCCATAGATAGGCAGATAAGGACGCTCTAGTGGTTTTAGCCGGTAAGAGTCCGACAAACCCCTTTCGTCAACCCCCGGACGAGGGAAGTCCATAAAGATTTCCACTGGGTTACAAAAATAATAAAATAAAAGGTTTGAATACTATTTAGGCAAGTTCGTTCAGCATCAAAAGTCGTTTAACATATTTCGATTTTCAAACAAAATGTACGTATAGTCGAATTCAGTGAATTACTGTTGTGCTATTAGGTAACAAAATAGGCTTGACACCTGGTATAGTTCAAACATACTAAGCACCAATTCCTACATATAATAAAAAAATAATGACACTTTGTTAATCGGTTTGCGTTAACAGATTTTCTGATGCTGACTATATCAATGTGACTTATCACAGTTAGATCATCATCATTCCCCTGCCCTTTTCCCAATTATTATTTGGTGTCGGCGCAGCATGTCTTCTTCTGCCACACGTTCCTATCTGACGTCATCTCGCAAGCAACACTCTTTACAGCCATATCATCTTTCACAATTCATCCATCTTTTCTTTGGCCTTCCCCTTTCTCTCCATCCATCAACATTCATACTCATAACTCTCTTAGTCACATGCGTCTCATCCCTCCTCATTACATGTCCATACCAAGATAGACGACATCCTTTCATTTTTTCTGTAACAGGTGCTACTTTCAAACTTCGCCATTGTGGAATGCAAATAAAGTATTGTATATTGATGTTAAAAACTTGAATGATCTTTGACTTGGCAGTCCTACGGTCTTATCACTATGCTATCACAGCATCAGATATATAATATTATGACTAATAAAATACAAACATCTTGCATAGATGATATGAAATGAGTTTTTGTGTTTGTCTCGCCATGCGAGAACTGCATTTTTAGTACCACGGCAGTATAGGCTGGTATCATAACTTTTGAATGTCTAAGCCGATTTTGATAGTTATCGTTAATAATTAGTTTTAATACGTCATTATTACATATTATAAAACAAAGTCCTCCGCCGTGTCTGTCTGTCTGTCCGAGATAAACTTAAAAACTACTACACCAATTTTCTTGCTCTTTTTACCAATGTTTAGAATGGTTCTCGAGGATAATCTAATATATAAAATTCTCGTGTCACAGTTTTCGTTGCCATACTCCTCCGAAACGGCTTGACCGATTCTCTTGAAATTTTGTATACCTATGCATTCAGTAGGTCTGAGAATCGGCCAACATCTATTTTTCATCCCAATTTTTTTCTTTTTTTTTCGCGAACGAAGTCGCGGGCAACAGCTAGTTTTAGTATACAACGTTGATAAAAACGAAAGGCATTAAATGAAACCACATATTCTGTATATCATTATAAGGCTACACAACAAAAATCAAATCAATGTAAGCAATATTTTTATAATAACTTTCGTGAGGATGATTCATACTTAAAACGTTATAACGGTTTACTCACGCGTATTTATCGGGATAGCCCGACTAGTTTCGGACCCAACCGGAGCCAACTAGATAACTATGCCTATAAAACTTAGTCACCTAATCAGGAAGATACAGCATGTTCAAACTAAAAAAAAACTAAAAAAATATCCTGTGACTAAACTATTGCTTACATTGATTTGATTTTTGTTGCGTAGCCTTATAATGATATACAGAATATGTGGTTTCATTTAATGCCTCTCGCTTTTATCAACGTTGTATAAATTTGTTAAGATTTTGTGTATATTGACTAAAATATAACGATTGTTGTTGGAAAGTTATAATAATTGTGTTCGATATAGAAAATTTAGCGATGTCGCGGGCAACAGCTGGTTTATTATAATTTGTTTCCAAGCGACGTAAATTGTCATATTATTATCATTGCATTTAACGCTCATAGGCATGTAATACATTATAGGTATGAATATAGAGATAATTATTGTGAACTAGCTGACTCGGCAGACTTCGTACTGTCCCAACGATAAATAAAAAAAAAATCTCACCTTTTAAACCTTCCCTGGACCTCCACGAACAAATCAAGACCAAGATGAGATAAATCCGTTCAGCCGTTCTCGAGTTTTAGCGAGACTAACACAAACAGCAATTGATTTTTATATATAAGATTATAATTACTATGACCTTTCATATTATTATATGCAATAAATATTGAACGATATGTATGAATTGAATGGTTGTTTCATGGCAACTTATACATGATTAACTCAATATTATATTAGTACGATTATTCTTCTAATGCATTTATTATCTGTGCAAAAAATGATGTCTTTTTTATGATACATTTAAACTGGTTAACCGAATTGAATGCGGCATTTTTTGTTATAAAGTTTTAAATATACATATGTATGCATAGTTCTAAAAAACTTATAATATTTAAACAAAATACTGTAGAACAATTGTGTAAATTAGATACATTTATAATTGATTAGGAATTTATTATTATTATTTTACAAAGTTGTTAAATAAATGTTTCTTTATGTGAGGAAATTAATTAAATTGCACTAATTAGACCTAAGATCATAGTTCAAGATTAACCACTGTATCTGAGATTATAATTGCTAACTAATCTCATATTATACCTACTAGCTAGTAGTTAGAGCAACTAAGATAAAACTATACAAGTAATAATTAGATATAAGAATGTTTGTATAAATACTATGAATAATGTCGGTTAAAATATCTTAATAGTGTTGCTTGTCCAAAAAATATAAAATATTTTTGTTGTAAAAAATAAGTTCCCAAATTCCGACTAAATTAATTCAATGATACCATTATTAAAAACACTAAGAAAATGAAAAATGTTGTTTAAAATACCTATCTTATAACAATGTCCGAAAAATAAAAAATATTTTGTAGTTAAAAAAACAGTGCCAAAACTCCAACAATATTAATTCAATGACACCAATATAAAAACACTAAGAAAATTTCTTTTTCTAAAACATTTCCAAAACTTGAAAAATAATAATGAAATTATACTTATGTATAAAACATTAGTAATAACATATTCATATAAACTTTAACAGTTAAACTAGCAGTAAAGAACGAACACAGTTAACTTTAAATCTTCAAACATAACCTAACTTTTTATCACTGGTCAAACCCAACTTTCACAACGTAAATAAAAACTTATTTATCAACGAAGAACACTTTAAAAACACTTGCAAACACAGAAAAATACTATTAAAAACATCACAGAATAAATATTTCAAGTACATTTGAGGTTATGAATGTATTTATTTACCTTATTTAATAGTATTATACGATAATTCGTTATCAGCGGTTACGCGTCACAACTGCGCGGGGCAACGGTGAAACCCGCTCTGCTGACTATGACAAGTTACTAGCACATAGGCCCCAATGCGTAATTCGAAATTCGAATGGATTAGTTTTTTCTTTTTTGTTATTTGGATCAAAGGTCTTTATTTTGCTTCTTTTTTTTAATGTTAACTGAGGCAAAGGTATCTACTTTTTGTAAGGACTTAACCGATGCATAGATATTTATTCTTTTTTTTTTTTTGATTGGACCAATGGTTTTTTTTTACCCGACAGCCACAAAAAGGATGGTAATGATTTTTTTATTGGTGACTGAAGCGAAGGTGCTTTTTGTAACGACTTTACCAATGGATAATTTGAAATTGGATTTTATTTTTCTTTTTTATTATTGATGATGATGGAGCAGATGATTTTTATTTTGTTTTTTTTTTATTTGTATTTGTAGCAAAGGTATTTAATACACTGAATGATGTTTAGATGTGAATCATCAAATATGTTGATACATACGTTGCTATGGTTATGTAGGTCAATTACCAATTTACCAGTACTTCGTATTACTCGTACGTATGAAGAAGCGAAGCGATATGATAACTGACAAGTTGATAATTTAATTATCTATTACACATGGTATAAAAAGTTACTTTCATAAATTAAATTGTTGTTCAAATAGATGGTTAACTTTCACACTAATAGTTAAGAATACAGCTTTACTGCAAAATGAATCATAGTGCAGTTTTGTATACGCAGCTGTCAGGTTCGAATTCAGTCTAGACACCAAAACTACCTGACATGTCTGTCTCAGAATACATTGCAATGTTTAGTAAGTCTAAAACAGCGTAAGTTTTATGGTCAACCAATCACAGTCGTGATCAGTTGATTTGACAGCATAATATATTCAATTCATCAGCCTGCCAGAAACCGGTGGTGTTTCTTTCATTAATTTAAATGACAATGGGAGAGAATAAATGGTATAACACTAGTTCCTCCTCTACAATGTTTTAAAAAGAGTCTCTGTTATTATTTTAAATACCTTTACTATACATAGAAACAAAAACTTTCTCCATAAAAGCAACGGTCTTATAATAGGCTTGTTAGTCCAGTTGTTAGTGGCCCTGACTGCTATAGGTACCTACCGGAGGTCGTGGGTTCGATTCCCACCCAGTACAAATATGTGTGATGAGCACAATCATATGTTCTGTGTCTGGGTGTAGTTCAACAATAATAATATGTATGTATTTAGAAGTTTATAAGTATGTATATCAGTTGTCTAGTACTCATAATACAAGCTCTGCTTAGTTTGAGACTAGATGGCGTTGTGTGGAATTCGTGGAATATTATATTATTATTTCTACTATTTAACTATAAAAATGTTCTTCTATTACAGAAGCTGATTGCAAGTTGACATTCAATATGGTATTTTGGACGTAAGTATGTATAAGGCTGGTTTCGAACCTGTACCTTTTCGAATGAGTAACAACTGGGTCACACTACTTTTGGCAATATGAAAGTTAATTCGTTAAAAACGTCGTTGAACTCATTGCTTAACCTTGCATGTGTAAAACTTTTTCTCTGAGCATTTTTTTTTACTTAACAAGTTATGTATCGGATTTTTTTACTTAACAAGTTATGTTATCGGTTAGGAATGAAATTCACAATAAAACTTTTATATTATTTAGTAATTTAATTTAGAGGGACTTCCCACAACCTCTTAAAACAATATTATTGCGGTTGACTTGACAGGCCTGTTGGTCTATTATATAGTACGCGGCTCTGACTGGATATACCAGAATAAGATAGGCACCAGAGGTCATGGGTTCGATTCCCACCCCAAGGTAGTGACGACCACGATCATTAAATTTGCCGTGTCTGGGTGCTGACAAATACCAATGTGACTTTAACTTTCAAAGTTATATGCACGTTTTTAACTATTCTAAGACACTGCTGGCAAACGGTGAGGGAAAACATCGTGAGGAAACCTGGACTCCAAATATTTTAATTTGTAATTGCCGCAGTGAGCTAGCGTGGTGATCAATATCAAACCCTTCCTATATGGGAAGATGCCTGTGCCCAGTTGTGGGACGTATATAGACTGGTTAATTTATATATTATTTTTATAATTAGTTTAGGTTTTTCTGTGATTTATGTAATTGGCTATAAGCCGTGTAAATTATTAAATTAATATCTCCTTCTAAGGTCAATGACTTTGCATAATTTCTACTAAGAAATTATTAACGGTACTTACACGAGATTCTACATTGTAAGTAATAATTACTTCGAAGGAAGTATCTATTTATGATAGTTACGTGAAACCATGGTGCGTGACAACTCCTTTTCCGTTTTACTCATGAATGTGTCAATAAAACAATTCAAATCTTAGCAAATCTTTCGATCATTTTTTCTGTGTCTGGGTGTGTCGTATATCTATACCTAATATTCATGTATTTAGAAGTATATAGGTATGTTTATCAGGCGGGAGCGCTTTCACAAACTACGGCGAAAATACGAAATATAACTAGCCTGTGTCAATCAAAGGTATCAACTAACTCCATAAGAAATTTCAACGAAATAGCTCCAGCGATTTGAGCGTGCAAGGGTAGCAGAAATCTATACAATTGTCCATACTATCTCGTTACCAATGTAAGTAGGATCCTACTAGATTATATTTTCTCTCCAAATTTTATTAAAATTGTGGCCTTGCACAACTTCTTTAACTGCAAAGTAAGACACATTTATAGTAGCGATATGCCCCTTGTACCATAACGCCTACACAATTTCTTACCGCAACTCGCACTAAAGCATTTAATGTCTCAGTTCTTTTAATCAGACTTGACTACAACTTTCGCGAAGAAAGTTGTCTTATTTATCCTTTCTTTGTATAAAATGATATTTTTAGTATTAAAACTCTTCTTTTAAACCCTTTTTTCAAAATGACCTTCGATCGTGGCTTTGTTTAGATTACAAAGTCTAAGTAGATAAATAATTATTTAATCATTACTTTATCTGATAAATGCGAACAATTAGTTAATAACTACGACTAATTATCAGAAATTAATTAATCCAAGAATTTGTTTAATCACCTTTTTCGTAAGATAACAATACTATAGTGGAATATTTTTCACGGTCATATTATTCAGCATTTAGTTTATGTCTGTATTATAATCATAGATATGGCATTTTGTTAATAAGGAAATACAAATACTATGTTTTATTCATACATTGAGCTGACTGAGCTCTCTCTTCTCCTAAAAAAGGCTTATTAATTGCGAGTTGTATCGTCATCATTCTTCTGCCCTTATCCCAATTATTATTTGGGGTCCACGCACCATGTCTTCTTCTTCTACACGTTCCTATCTGACGTCACCTCGCAAGTCACACTCTTTGCAGCCATATCATCTTTCACACTATCCATCCATCGTTTCTTTGGTCGTCCTCTTCCCCTATATCCATCTACACTCATGTCCAGCACCTTCCTAACAACGTGATTCCCTTTCCGCATGACATGTCCATACCATGTAATAAGTTTTAAAAGGTTTATCAATGCGTATTGCTTCGTATGGCATCTAATGGGTTCAAACCAGTACATACTACTACTTTTTATAAGCAAATATGTCATTGCCACATTAGAGGCCTACGGGCATTTTAAACTCTGACAACAGGTTGTATCAACCATAAGAAAAATCATCCAATTGCGAGTTGGACTCGCGCACAAAGGGTTCCGTACTATCATTGATAATAGAAAATCACGTTTGTTGTAAATATACTAATTTTTGTCTGTTTATCTACCTTTATTAGGATCGAGTAAAAATTACTCAAAAATTACGTTGGTTGGACCCCCTTAGTATTTTTTAATTCATAGTATTAGTTGTTATAGCAGCAACGGAAATAACTCATTTGTGAAAATTTCAGCTTTCTAGCTATCACGGTTTACTAAATACAGCCTGGAGACAGACAGACAGACAGCGGAGGCTTAGTAATAGGGTTCCATTTTACCCTTTGGCAACGGAACCCTAAAAAGACGTGAACTTCAAATATTTCGGCCCTTTTTGGGCAACCATAATAGCTTATATCTATACAAATGTATGGAGAATCCATTCATCATTCAATATACCGGTTATCATACAATTAAGGCAGTGTGGTTTGGTGAGTCGTGGAGTTTAAACGTGTGTGTTTGAAAATTTAAATCTGTGATATCGAAATAAGGATTTATAAAAAAGGTTAGTTTATATTTTGTTTTTTAATGTTTGAAGGTCATATTTTGTTGTACGTTTGTATATTTATGTTTAAATAGGTATGTTTAGGTATATTGAGACTGGATTCTATATTTCTATTTTGATTCTTTAAAAAGGTTGTTTCGAAATGTGTATAGTTAATGTTTAGAGGTGATTTGTATATTTTTGGTGATTATGTGTTAGTGTGGATAATATTCATGTAAGACGTATGAGTAAGATTATTTTGTTATTTTAGAAGGCAATTGAGTTGAACTTGTTTTTTTTTTATATTTCAATTATTCAATTAGTTTAACTTTAACTGAAATGGTTAACTTAAAACCTATACAAGTTTTCTACATATAAGTGACATTATTTCTAGCACTAAATATTTTCCTTTTTTCTCGAACAGTTTTTTTTTTTATTTATATTAACAAATTTTCTGTTTTATACACCTCTGATACAAGTGACAAGTTATTCTACACAACTGTTAATATATTACTTAAGATCAATCTTAAAATGTGATAAATATTTTACAAACTAAGTAATTAAAACATTTAACCAATTAATCAATCACGTTTTTTTGACGTTGACGTTAGTCACACGTCGTAATAATAAATATCCTTTTCAATACATTCAACATAATTATCCTATCAATAGCCCAAATTTGTTTCTTCTCCATTATTTAAAATAGTTTTGTAGCTACCTTGGGCCGTCCATATCTGTTCTTCCATAGAGCAGGGGTGGATGACCCTTGGTAGATGCCCCATCACATCTTATATTAAAGTTCTTAACAAGGCCTTTACATGTTGGTCCTGTATCCCTATGTTAACCTTTAAAAAAGACCGGGTTTCTTCCCTTGAAGTTACCCCGTGAATAAGATATGCAAAAAAGAAATATCCTTTTAAATATTATTAATAATAAAGTATACATTAACAATAGTATTATTACATTCACTGTCACAAAGATTCAAAAGACTCATTGAAGCGTTCCACTTTACAAGTACTTTCTATTTTACTCCCGTTAACTACTTATTTTTAACCGATTCCAAGCAGAGAAAATAGTTAATTATATTTTGTGGACTATAAACATAGGCCTTGGTAACTTAATTATATGGTTAAGTATAGGTAATTATATATTTTACTTCAAAGGAGGTCTCTATGTAAGACAAACTGCAAAGTTGTACAAGTTTCTGCACCATTTTTTTTAGTATATGGAAAGATTATACAATTATACAATTATTATTGTATAATGTAAAAGAAAGACAGCGTGCTGCTGGGGAGTTTGTTGCGCCGTTTCTTCTCCCGAAGCGAAAGCACAGGAAGCGGTGAAGGGTGGGCGATGGTGTGCTGTCTATTATGATTTTGACGTTCGGAAAGTGCTACATTGTAGCCTAATTTGAATAAATAACTTTTGATTTTGATTGGCCTTTACTCAGCTGTGGGACACAATAGACTAGGAAAAAAAGAAGTATATCTTTCATTCTATTCTTCAATTGTTCTTTTTAATAATTCTCTGATGACTAAAGATTGGTGATTAATTTTGAAAATACTGTTTTTATTCGATACACAATCAATTCCCATTTTTTAGACAGCAATTGGTTCTTACTCGCGATGTAATATGATACCTCTTTTCTCCCGACGTTTCGGCCGAATTGCACCGACCGTGGTCACGGGTGGACTTGTGCACAGTCCACCCGTGACCACGGTTGGCGAAAACAAATATACAATATTTTTATAATAACTTTCGTGAGGATGATTCATAGTAAAGGACTCCGGTTGGATCCGAAACTAGTCGGGCTATTCCGATAAATACGCGTGAGTAAACCGTTATACCTTTTAACTACAAATATACAAGTAGCGTAAGTAAGTAATGTAAAAGCCAGCCTTTGGGTCACGAGAAGTGTCAACAATGTGTTTTGCAAGGCCTTAGGTCTTCTAAGTACTAATTACCTAACAATATGTAATTAGGAACAATCAATAATAATTACCAACATTAATCGTAGACGTTTAGAGATAAGAGAATAATAGTATTATTGATACTATTGTTGTTTTCTAGTTTATTGACAATAAGCCTATTATAATGAATTTGGTGATCGTGATATCAACAATATGTTTTGAAATTCAAGTGAAATTTGGTAATTTCATCCGAATTAGTTTAGCCGGTCGTAAAAGAGTAAAAATCAACTATTCTTACTTTCGCGTTTATAATATAAGTAGGATTTCTAATACATACTATTAAGACACAGTTAACATTAATACTGTATTTTTCTTCTACTTTGTTTTGAATGTTGTGTACGTCTGTAATTTTTTGGCACCAGTCATATGTTTCTGTTCTATAATTCTCGTAAATGTATGTGCTTATGTTGTTGATGTGCCTATTACTAAATAAATAAATAGTTATCTTAACGGGCCTGTAAATTTGGTCTAATGGTTAGTGACCCTGACTGCTATACCGGAGGTCGTGGGTTCGATTCCCACCCAGGACAAACGTTTGTGCGATGGACGTTATAGTATGTATGTATTTGGAAACATATAAGTATGTTATTCGATTGTCGAGTACTCATAACACGAGCTACTAAGTATGCTTCACTTGAGACTAGATGGCGTTGTGTTAATTCAAATCAATTCATTTATTATCAGACAACTGTGATCCATAATGGTTAGTAACAACAAAAACTTATAACTATGTTAGTATGCACGATGTCAAAATAAAAAAAAAAAACAATAATAATAATTTCATTTTATCGCGGTAGGAGTGATGCCCCTTCGTCGTAGCAACGTATTCACCACATATGTCGGTGAATGCAAGTCCAGTCCACGAATAGTCGAGTGGTATAGAGTCCCATAATTTCATTTAATATTGAGAAATATTTATATTTATTAAGGCACCATTTTTCTTTAAAAAAAAACAATTTTCCTATATTTTTCCAGCCACAATGCCGTCAGCCATCCACTACCGCCTCCTGGGCCAGGCGGTCACGTTCTCGCTGCACGCCGGTAATTGCGTCGCCATGTTCCTTAACATGCAGAATGAGGTGCTGCTGCGAGACCACAAGATCAGAGATATGGTGTCGCTGCAGAGCCGGTATCTGACTGTGTGGAATATTGTGAGTTTTACCTATATTATTCTGTGGATATTAGCTGTTGCCAGCGACTACGTACGCGATAGTAGCTGATTCTCAGACTTACTAAATACGCATATTTGACGAGCCTGTTGGTCTAGTGGTTAGTGACGCTGACTGCTAAGCCGGAGGTCGTGGGTTCGATTCCCACTCAGGACAAATGTTTGTGTGATGATCATTTGTTGCACGATCATTTGTTCTGTGTCTGGGTGTGGTTTATCTATGTTTATATTTAGAAATATATAACTATGTTTATCAGCTGTCTGATTACCATAACACAAGCTCTGCTTAGCTTGGGATCAGATGGCTGTGTGTGGATATTGTCCCAAGATATTTTTTTTTATTTATTATTACTATGCAGATACTAACTGTTGCCCGCGACTTCGTACGCGAAAATAAAAGACAAAAAAAATAGACGTGAATTGAATATCTGTGAAAACCCCAGCGACACAAAGATTAAATTCCTTAGTGGGGGAGTAAAAAACAAAAAAGTACCACGTTTTTTTAATCTATTCTTCATTTGTCTTCTTTTCTCATTTCCAGGTCTTCCAGATGGTCTACTTCTCCCTAGCATTCGCATGTGACGTCACAACGGTGACGGGCAAAGAGAGTCTTATACCTAAAACCTTGAGACAGTTCCGACAGAGATTCTTTGCTGCTGTGATATTTCCAGTCGCTGTGGTGAGTAAAAGATCTGGTTTCTATAACTATTTATTAAAAACTAGCCTTTTCTCACGACTTTACGATGGATAGCCGAAAGGTATAAATCACTACGACGATTAATACGGTGCACGAGCTGTTGCGGGTTCGATCCCGATCTAATTTGATAATGAAAGAGTAATAAAATCAAAACATGACATTTATAAAAACAAAATTATACAAGGAAATTAAGAAAAAACCGGCCAAGTGCGAGTCGGACTCGCATACGAAGAGTCCCGTAATATCATCTATACACAGCAAAAATGTAAACTGTTATCGTTTTTAATATTGAGCAAAAAAAATACGAAAAAACACATTTCCACATTACGCGTGTCGCACTAATATTGACTGCACAGAGACTGCAAGTGGTCACCACGATAATTAATACGGTGCGCGAGCTGTCGCGGGTTCGATACCCGCGTAGGATAAGTATTTGTGCGTTCCACAAATGCTTGTTCTGAGTCTAGGTGTGTTTGTGCATCTAAATTTTATGTCTGAAACCCCCGAACCAAAAGATTAACGACACAAGAGGGTGTATGTATTCGCTCAAAACGACCAATCAATGTTGTTAAATAACATTGCACTCCTCACGCAGTTGGTTTTTAACCAATCATTGTACATGTTGATTCAGAATTCCAAACATGTATTTTTTTTATTAACACGTCTAACCACTTACAATAAAGGCTAGTTCGCATTACGCCAGTATTTTAGTCGAGTAATTTAGTGGCTAAATGTGTGCGAACTACAAAAATAATGTCAAGTAGTTTAGTGAATGATTTAGTTAAGTCGATCCATTATTTTTCGAGCTAGTAGCGCCTCCTACCACGCGTCCGTGCTCACTGTTTCGCCTGCTACAAAAGTCCGAAGCTGTTGTTAAGTCGAGTACATTATTGGTCGCAAGAATCGCACTTCCCAAAACTACTTTTTACGCTGATATCGAGTGTGTATTTTTGTTAACAGAACAGAACTTTCGGACATTCTCAAATTTTGAAGTATTCTTTGGGATCTTCCAATGCTTATTCCTTCAGAAAATCAGTAGTAACTCCTAGTTTGCGCACCCCTACCCTGTTCTTTTATTAAACAAATTTCGTCCTCCACTTCTTCTAAAATAGCTTTTACGATTAGCATAATCAGTTTATTCACTCGTTGCAGCCCATATTATTATATCTTGCTTGTGAACTGTACTGGTCGGTAATGTGAACGATTTCTGTGCAATATTTTAGCTACTAAATTACTCGGTACTCGACTAAAGTAATAGCGTAATACGAACTAGCCTTTATAAAAACGAATAACGTTTAACGAAATTAAAATATAAAAAGCTTACAATCTTACAAGTTGTGAGGCGTACTTTAAACATTCTAAACTGGGCCACTTATTTACAAAAATAAAATAATTATTAAAAAACAAAAAACCCGACTGGAAAAAGTAACCACTAACTAAACAGAAAAAACAAGCTCTATAATTTAGTGTGAAGAATATACAGTACACCGTACATTAAAATTAGGTTAGGTTAGGTTTTGGGTTTTAGTTAGGTGAGGTTAGGTTCCGTTTTGAGTTAGGTTAGGTTCGGTTTGGTTTTTAGTTAGGTTAGGTTAGGTTCCGTTTTGACTTAGGCTAGGTTAGTTTTGGTGTTTAGTTAGGTTAGGTTAGGTTTGGTTTTTAGTTAGGTTAGGTTTGGTTTTTACCCGACTGCCAAGGAAGGGTTATGTTTTTCGCGCGTATCTTGTATGTATGTATGTATGTATATATGTATGTATGAGCATAATATTCTTTATTACCTCATATCTTCGAAACGGCTTGATGGATTTCGACAATCAGGGCATCGTTGGATTCGTCTTAATTACCCAAGTGTTCTTAGATATGTGACGTCAAACAAAAACCAACATGGCGGCCGTGAGGCGCCGTAGATAGAAGTAAAAAAAAAAAAAAAAATATTTGCTACAATATGGGTATCAAATTAAAGAGCTCATCATGAGGATTCCAAAATGGTATATCACTGACATATAGAAAAAACATACTATGTGCAATTGTTTCTTTATTATCCAAACTAAATACTCGTATATTATGCGACGCGGTTGACTAGCGGTTTCGCACACCGTAGACCGTTTACGAAATTTGTAAATAGTAAATTTTACTGCCCTTAATCCTTCTTCTTTTTCTAATTCCTTTACTCTCTTTGTGTTACGCAATCAATCTAAAATAACTGGATCGACGTGTGTTACTTTTTTATTATCTTGGTATTGGAAGTAGTTCTCTCGTGTCGCGGGTGAAATCTTGAGAAACACATAGCCGTATTATAACTAACTAAAAAGTGTTAAATAAAAATAAATAAATTAAAAAAATTAAAAAACCCGACTGCATAAAAAACACTTTAAATAAAAACTGAAAAGTAAAAAACAAGCTTAGTCTAAAAGTGTAGATAGCAATGCTATTACCACAAAATTAAATAATTTCATAGTCAATACACAAAAAATTATAATCTTATGCGAAACATAATTGAGTGCAGTCGGGACCCATTAAATAAACTAGACTAAAATCATTCAATATGGGTCCCGGCTGTTACACTCAATTATGTTTCGCATAAGATTATTATTTTTTGTGTATTGACTATGAAATTATTCAATTTTGTGGTAATAGCATTGCTATCTACACTTTTAGACTAAGCTTGTTTTTTACTTTTCAGTTTTTATTTAAAGTGTTTTTTATGCAGTCGGGTTTTTTAATTTTTTTAATTTATTTATTTTTATTAGTTAGGTTAGGTTAGGTTTGGATTTTAGTTAGGTTAGGTTAGGTTTGGTTTTTACTTAGGTTATGTTAGGTTTGGTTTTTAGTTAGGTTAGGTTAGGTTTGGTTTTTAGTTAGGTTAGGTTTAGTTTTTAGTTAGGTAAGGTTAGGTTTGGTTTTTAGTTAGGTTAGTTTAGGTTTGGTTTTTAGTTAGGTTAGGTTAGGTTTTGTTTTTAGTTAGGTTAGGTTAGGTTTGGTTTTTAGTTCGGTTAGGTTTGGTTTGGATTTTAGTTAGGTTAGGTTAGGTTTGGTTTTTAGTTAGGTTAGGTTAGGTTTGGTTTTTAGTTAGGTTAGGTTAGGTTTGGTTTTTAGTTAGGTTAGTTTAGGTTTGGTTTTTAGTTAGTTTAGGTTAGGTTTGGTTTTAAGTTAGGTTAGGTTAGGTTTGGATTTTAGTTAGGTTAGGTTAGGTTTGGATTTTAGTTAGGTTAGGTTAGGTTTGGTTTTTAGTTAGGTTAGGTTAGGTTTGGTTTTTAGTTAGGTTAGGTTAGGTTTGGTTTTTAGTTAGGTTAGGTTAGGTTTGGTTTTTAGTTAGGTTAGGTTAGGTTTGGTTTTTAGTTAGGTTAGGTTAGGTTTGGTTTTTAGTTAGGTTAGGTTAGGTTTGGTTTTTAGTTAGGTTAGGTTAGGTTTGGTTTTTAGTTAGGTTAGGTTAGGTTTGGTTTTTAGTTAGGTTAGGTTAGGTTCGGATTTTAGTTAGGTTAGGTTTGGTTTTTAGTTAGGTTAGGTTAGGTTCGTTTTTTAGTTAGGTTCCCTAGGGATAGCTGGGATAGAGTTCCCTAGGGATAGCCGGGATAGCTGGGATAGAGTTCCCGAGGGATAGCCGGGATAGCTGGGATAGAGTTCCCGAGGGATAGCCGGGATAGCCGGGATAGCTGGGATAGAGTTCCCTAGGGATAGCCGGGATAGCTGGGATAGAGTTCCCTAGAGATAGCCGGGATAGAGTTCCCTAGGGATAGCCGGGATAGAGTTCCCTAGGGATAGAGTACCCGAGAGATAGCCGGGATAGCTGGGATAGAGTTCCCTAGGGATAGCCGGGATAGCCGGGATAGAGTTCCCTAGGGATAGCCGGGATAGCTGGGATAGAGTTCCTTAGGGATAGTTGGGATAGAGTTCCCTAGGGATAGCTGGGATAGAGTTCCTGAGGGATAGCCGGGATAGAGTTCCCTAGGGATAGAGTTCCCGAGGGATAGCCGGGATAGAGTTCCCGGGGGATAGCTGGGATAGAGTTCCCAAGGGACAGAGTTCCCAAGGGATAGAGTTCCAGAGGGAAAGCCGGGATAGAGTTCCCTAGGGATAGCCGGGATAGAGTTCCCTAGGGATAGAGTTAACCTAACCTAACTAAACACCTTACCTTACCTAACCTAACTAAAAACCAAACCTAACCTAACCTAACTAAAAACCAAACCTAACCTAACTAAAAACCAAACCTAACCTAACCTAACTAAAAACCAAACCTAACCTGGTTAGGTTAGGTTTGGTTTTAGGTTTGGTTTTTAGTTAGGTTAGGTTAGGTTTGGTTTTTACTTAGGTTAGGTTAGGTTTGATTTTTAGTTAGGTTAGGTTAGGTTTGGTTTTTAGTTAGGTTAGGTTCCGTTTTTAGTTAGGTTAGGTAAGGTTTGGTTTTTAGTTAGGTTAGGTTAGGTTTGGTTTTTAGTTAGGTTAGGTTAGGTTGGTTTTGGTTTTTAGTTAGGTTAGGTTAGGTTTGGATTTTAGTTACGTTAGGTTAGGTTTGGTTTTAAGTTAGGTTAGGTTAGGTTTGGTTTTTAGTTAGGTTAGGTTAGGTTTCGTTTTTAGTTAGGTTAGGTTAGGTTTGGTTTTTAAATAGGTTAGGTTAGGTTTGGTTTTTAGTTAGGTTAGGTTTGGTTTGGTTTTTAGTTAGGTTAGGTTAGGTTTGGATTTTAGTTAGGTTAGGTTAGGTTTGGTTTTAAGTAAGGTTAGGTTTGGTTTTTAGTTGGGTTAGGTTTGGTTTTTAGTTAGGTTAGGTTAGGTTTGGTTTTTAGTTAGGTTAGGTTAGGTTTGGTTTTTAGTTAGGTTAGTTTAGGTTTGGTTTTTAGTTAGTTTAGGTTAGGTTTGGTTTTAAGTTAGGTTAGGTTAGGTTTGGATTTTAGTTAGGTTAGGTTAGGTTTGGATTTTAGTTAGGTTAGGTTAGGTTTGGTTTTTAGTTAGGTTAGGTTAGGTTTGGTTTTTAGTTAGGTTAGGTTAGGTTTGGTTTTTAGTTAGGTTAGGTTAGGTTTGGTTTTTAGTTAGGTTAGGTTAGGTTTGGTTTTTAGTTAGGTTAGGTTAGGTTTGGTTTTTAGTTAGGTTAGGTTAGGTTTGGTTTTTAGTTAGGTTAGGTTAGGTTCGGATTTTAGTTAGGTTAGGTTTGGTTTTTAGTTAGGTTAGGTTAGGTTCGTTTTTTAGTTAGGTTCCCTAGGGATAGCTGGGATAGAGTTCCCTAGGGATAGCCGGGATAGCTGGGATAGAGTTCCCGAGGGATAGCCGGGATAGTTGGGATAGAGTTCCCGAGGGATAGCCGGGATAGCCGGGATAGCTGGGATAGAGTTCCCTAGGGATAGCCGGGATAGCTGGGATAGAGTTCCCTAGAGATAGCCGGGATAGAGTTCCCTAGGGATAGCCGGGATAGAGTTCCCTAGGGATAGAGTACCCGAGAGATAGCCGGGATAGCTGGGATAGAGTTCCCTAGGGATAGCGGGATAGCCGGGATAGAGTTCCCTAGGGATAGCCGGGATAGCTGGGATAGAGTTCCTTAGGGATAGTTGGGATAGAGTTCCCTAGGGATAGCTGGGATAGAGTTCCTGAGGGATAGCCGGGATAGAGTTCCCTAGGGATAGAGTTCCCGAGGGATAGCCGGGATAGAGTTCCCGGGGGATAGCTGGGATAGAGTTCCCAAGGGACAGAGTTCCCAAGGGATAGAGTTCCAGAGGGAAAGCCGGGATAGAGTTCCCTAGGGATAGCCGGGATAGAGTTCCCTAGGGATAGAGTTAACCTTTTTTTTTTTTTTTTTGGTAAAGCGGGGGAATCCTCATGGACACCCGCGACCCCGGGGGGAGCCGCGGGTAGTGTCAGACTCTTACTGACTAAACCTCAACCGCTGTGCTACGTCATCCGCGTTTTTTGTGTCGGTGCATGGCAGTGCATGGTACTACTTCATGCACCGACCGCGGGCTTCCGCCGGCCAGTTGAGAGCCGGCGGGTTGTATTTCGACATTGTTGATGGAGGCCGACGTGTAAAGGGCGTCGGCCTCGTCGCCTCGTATTGGGACCACACCCATAGCACCGAATGTGGTCCCCCGTCGCGGGTCCTCTACTACGGACGATGGCACCCCCGTGCCACCGTCCGGACCCTGGTTAGGGCGGGAGGGCGCGCTCATGCGCGGCCCTTCGCCGCCCCACCCGACGTCG